>WNWK01028493.1:0-25326 GCA_009830355.1 Cherax destructor | reverse complement strand
CATTATTGGAGTAAGTTTATTTTTGTTATGTTTGTGTTTTCTGTGTTTTGTGTTGAAAAGGCAGAGATCATTATATAAGAAATATGTAACATTTTGTGTGTGCGTGGTTCATGTTATGTTTTCTTGTTTGAGGATTGTGTCCAAGGGGGTTATGCATGTGGGGTATATGGGTAGTTCTTTATAAGAAGTGTATATCTCTTCTTGTCTATATTTTGTTATATCATGTTATTGTGTATAGATCAGAAGTATACTAAAGGTGGCCTTAAGTATATGGGGCTTGGTGGTTGTAAGATTTTTTGGGGAATAGGACGGATATGTAGTTGTCAGGTATATATTGTGTATAATGTAACCCATGGTTGGGAAGGTATATATGTTTTTTATATACGATTGTGTCATGGGTAATATGTATGTAATATGTATTCATTCCTTGTGTGGTCATTGTTTTGTGGTTTTATGTTTTGTCTTATGGCATAACAATGCGTGAACGATCTTGGAGGAGGGGGGTGCTGTACAAGGATGAGATTGTAGTTGTTTCTGGTGTGCCTTGAAGCGTTCACGTAGAACTTATTGATTGGTTGGTATATATTTCGTCTGTTATAGCGAAAAGGAAGGAACCATGGAGTGTGATGTAATATTATATTTGGTACTAAGCATTTGGTGTGGGGAAGTTGGCTTGTAGTTGTTTTGGTTTTGGGAAATTCTTATGTAAAAGGTAATATCTATGTCATGATGTTTGTATACGCAGATTTCAATAAAATATAAAAAAAAAAAAAAAATAATATTTTAAGAAAAAAAGGATAAATAAGTAAACAAGATATGATACAGGATATAATGACAGCAGTTTGTTGGACTACGAATTGCTAGGTAAAAGACTGATAGGTAGACTTCAGATGTACATGTTTATGGAGGGGCCACAGGTATCTCAGATATTTTCTAATTGTAGCTACAGTGAGAGTAAAAAGTAGATGGGATACAAGGAGAATGCAATCAGCAAGTAAGAGAGAGTGGTGAAGGTTTATAAACTGAAGGAGGAGGCAGTTGGGTAAGATATATACTATTGGAAGAAAGATGTGTTTAATGAGGGTATGTCGTTATCATGTCTTCCCTAAACCTCCTGTTCTTCAGTGTCGTCAAGCCGATTTCCCTTAACCTTTCTTCGTAGGACATTCCCCTTAGCTCTGGAACTAGCCTTGTTGCAAACCTTTGCACTTGCTCTAATTTCTTGACGTGCTTGACCAGGTGTGGTTTCCAAAATAGTGCTGCATACTCCAGTATGGGCCTGACGTACACGGTGTACAGAGTCTTGAATGAATGATTCCTTACTGAGGTATCGGAACGCTATTCTCAGGTTTGTCAGGCTCCCATATGCTGCAGCAGTTATCTGGTTGATGTGCGCCTCAGGAGATGTGCTCGGTATTATACTCACCCCAAGATCCTTTTCCTTGAGTGAGGTTTGCAGTCTTTGGCCACCTAGCCTATACTCTGTATGCGGTCTTCTTTGCCCTTCCCCGCGCTTCATGACTTTGCATTTGGCGGGGTTAAATTCGAGGAGCCAGTTGCTGGACCAGGTGTCAACTCTCCTACCTTTCTCTCCTGTCTCAGTTTTGAATTTCTCAGTGCTTGTATGCGTATAATAAGCCGCCAAATGCAACTTCCCTACAGTTCAAGGAACAGTTACTGAAAATTGATTACTATCCGGAGAATATTCCAACCCCAGTCACAAATATCTTGTTGCTTGGTGATTTCAATTTAAGATATACAAAATACAGAGTGTAATGTTATAGCAGAGATAATCGCTGGAGGCAGCTCAGATGAAAAGTCACACACACACACACACACACATGAGTTGCTGAATCTCTGCAATAAATTTACCCTAAATCAACAGATAGTGGAGCCAACAAGACTGGGAAACACACTTGACCTTATTTTCACGAATGATGGCCAGGTAAGAAAAATATCTGTATCAAAGACAGTAAATTCAGATCTCAACCTAGTCGAATCCTGACTTGTATGCACAGGGTTCCTGACGAGGGCGTCTTCAAAGAGAACATCAACTGTTATCAAATAAATAATGTCTTAAATGAAACGTGTTGGGAAGATATCTTAAATAACATGGATAAGAACCAGTGTCTTGAAAGGATCGTTTCCTTGGCAACTGAAATATACTCGAGGTATATTTCCCTGAGGAAAAAGAAGAGAAATAGACTGGAAAGAAAGAGATGCTCTGTCTACAGGCGAAGGCGAAGATTCACTGAGCTTCTCAAGGTTGCTAGATTATCTGAAATACGGAAGGAAGCCCTAAGGAAGTAGAAAATACTGAGGTCAAGTTAAACGATTCAGAGAGGATCCAAGAGAGACAGAGGGAGCTAAAACTAATTTATGATACCTGGAGTTTACTACTGAAAGAAGTCCAAAATATTTCTTTTCATATGTCAAAAACAAGGCAAAAACCACATTCAGTATCAAGTCTTTCTAAACAAGATGGGATTTAAACAGACGACAGCAAAGAAACGAGTGAGATACTGAAGTTTCAGTATGACTCTGTGTTAAACGAGCCATTAATCAGCCTAATGATTTACAGTGTATGTAAAATTTTTAACATAACCTTAGTACCACTGGATTTTGAGAAAGTCAATGACAACACGCCCATTCACTCTGCCCCAAGCCCAAACTCATGGAACTCTGTGTTCACCAAGAACCACAAGAAACCCCATTCGTGTGCCTTGAGTATTCTATGGAGAGGGAGCCTGGACACGACTGTCATCCCACAATCGCTAAAAAAAACAAAGGATAAAGCCCCACTCCATAAACGTGGCAGCAAAGCAATTGGAAACAATTATAGACCGATAGCTCTAATGTTCCACAGCATAAAAATCATTGAAAGAGTTCTAAGAAGCCTGATCGTCAACCACTTGGATTCCCAACAACTACACAATCCAGGGTAACATGGGTTTAGAGCAGGTCGATCCTGCCTCTCGCAACTACTTGGTCTTAGGTGCACTGGAGGACAAACAGAATGCATATGTGGTATACACCTTTCAACAAGTGGGATCATGGATTAACAGTGCACAAATTGCATGTTAAAAGAATAACTGGAAAAATAGGTACATGGATCATCTACTTTCTAACCGACTTCGACTTGATGACCGAAGCATCGGTGAGATGAGGAAGGAAGAAGGAAGAGGAAGGATGGAAATACTGGAAAAGGATGGGATGGTGGAGGAGAGGAGGGTATGAAGATCAGTGGCCAAACCACTGTGGAGCAAGTGGTACTGATGTACTGCAGGTCTTGATGGCGAGTAATCAGGGACGACGAGATATGGCACCTATAAAGGTGCGGTGAGGGCGGCGGCAGGCAGGCAGGGGAGGTCAAGGCAGGCAGGGGAGGTCAAGGCAGGCAGAGGAGGTCAAGGCAGTCACAGGAACGAACTTCAGTGATGTGTTGGTGAGGAGGTTACTTGATCAGTGTTCCATTGCGCCATGTATTGAATTTCCTTGTTGGGAGGTGGGACAGCTTAAATAGTGGGCTGTTGTTTTTAAATTTAGCAATGATACAGAGGATTGAGTCTGTTTTGATGATCTGATCAGTACAGCCGAACTTGACAGATCCGCATTGGAGTTGGTAGAGAAGATTGTGGCCACGTGTATTGTCACCCATCGATGCAATGGTGAAGAACCTGACACCAGGTATGGAGTATGGTTTTTCCATAGTAGAGGTGGTGGAAGGTGGAGTCGGTGATTGATTCGTGGCAGTATCAGAGGAAGGCTTCTCATTGGTGGGGAGTGGCTGTGTCTCGACTGCCAGGGAGGCAGCTGATTGGTTCTTGGTAGTGGTGGTGATGCGAGATGGTGGTGAGCTCTCATTGGTTGTTGTTGGCGTGACGTCATTAGTAGATGGTGGTGGTGGTGGAGCAGCACCTTGGGAGTAATTTACAGGTAGAGAAACGATTACAGGATGCTGGTTGGTGTTGAGAATCAATGAAGATGGTGGAGAAGCTGGGAATTTAAACTCTGGCATGCTGTTTAACTTGAAGATTTCATTAATGGAAGTGTTAAAAGTCCCAGGAACAGCAACGTTATGCATGTGTGCATACACCATACAATAGTAGATGGTGGTGGGGTCACTGGCAGGTGCGATGTTGGTAGTAGGTTGCGTAGAAACTTGGAGAATTTTTGTTGTGGTAGCTTGTAGTTTTGTAATAGCAGCATAGGTGGGCGATCTTCAAGATGACTTTTTCTGTGCTGCTTCTTGGGTCTTCTTCATAATGTCTTTACGAGTGGGATATTTAGCAGCAAGAGTGTGATGGTCGTTGCTTTTACAGTTGAGGCAAGATGGTGTTGGTGGAGCAGCGGCGGTGCATGATCTAAAATCATGTCCTTCACTACTACATGTTGTGCAGAACTTCTTTTCCTTCACAGGACAGTCGCTGGTGTTGTGTGAATACGAGTAACAAGTCCAGCAGTGAGGAATGTAGTGGAATCTCTCAGCTTCGATGCAGGTGGGGCTGACGAAGTAATAATAAACAGCAAGACCTTCAGCCAAAGCAGTGGCAGCCATTTTCACATCAGTGAACGTGATCTTGAGCATGGATGAAGCTGTAGGTATTTTCATGATGCTCTCCACTGTGGCCCATGAGTTTTGATCCTCAATGGATGTCTTGAGTTCGTCGATAGGTTGAACTGTAAGAAGCTTATCAAGTTTCTTAAGGAAGACTGTCCTCCTTGCCCTGAGAGCTGGAGATGACATGACAGTAAATCCTCGACCAGAGAGCGTGGTGGTGGCTGTTGTAGTGAGTAGTTTCTCTGCTACTTCATCATCGTTGCACACAACAATAAATGCTTCCTTCAGAGTCAATATGGTGTTGAACTTCACCTGTAGCACGCTCTTAACAGCAACTGCTAGAGCAAGTTTTTATGAATCATTCACAGTGCCACTGTTGGGTTTGATCTTAACACGATTTGCATAACTCATCGCGATGTCCAAGCAAGGATGAAGACGATGGTATAAGTTCCCCTCCCCAACGGGGATCGTAGGGAGATTGAATACCAAGAGTCAGAGCTGCTGTGACTGCACTGGGCAGAGTCAACGAGCAGAATCCGTGTCGAGTGTGTCTGTGTGGCCTGTGTGTCGTATAAAACCTATCTACTTTCTAACCAAGAGAAAACAAAAGAGTAATGGTAAACAAAATTAAGTCGGGGGCTGCCATAGTGAAAAGCTCTGTTCCATAAGTTACAGTACTCGCCCCCATGCTGTTTCTCATGCACATATGGGGTATAGAAAGAGATGTCTTTTGAAAACATGAGTGTCATTCATTGAGGACACGGTATAACTAGAAGTGGATATAACTCAAGTTTTTCAATGGGCCACGGAAAAATAATATGATGTTCAACGAGGACATATTTTAGTTCTTCAGTTATGGAAAACTTTAGGAAATAATAGCTAGAACGGAGTATACTACTAACTATAACGTCACATCAGAGCGAAAAACTAATGTGAAAAACTTAGAAGGTGGATCTCACCTTTAAGTATTACAACAACTGCAAAGAAAATGATAGGATGAATAATGAGAACTTGAAAAACAAGGATAACATACCAGTGATGATCTTTTTTAAGTCACTTGTTCTTTCTAGGCTGGAATACTGCTGTACAATAACAGTCCCATTCAAGGCAGGTGAAATCGCAGATGTAGAGAATTTTCACTGCACGTATAAGTTCAGTCAAGCACTTTAATTACTGGGAACGTTTGAAGTCCCTTGATCTGTACTCCCTGGGACGCAGATGAGAAAGGCACTTCATAATCTACACCTGGAAAATTCTAGAGGGACTGGTTCCAAATAGCACACAGAAATCACTCACTACCAGTCGATGCAACATTTCCCCAGTGAAAGGCAGGTGTACCTTGATAACACTAAGAAAAATACAATAAGTGTCCTGAGCCCAAGACTGTTCAACAGGCTCCTACCAAGCATAAGGGAAATTACCAACAGACCCTTAGCTGTCTTCAAGAGGGAACTGGACAGATTTATAAAGTCAGTTCCCGACCAGCCGGGCTGTGTTTCGTACGTTGGATTACGTGCGTCCGGCAGTAACAGGCTGGTTGCTCAGACCCTGATCCACCTGGAGGACTGGTCAAGGACTGGGCTGCAAAGGTGTTGACCCTCGGAACAACCTCCAGGTAGACTCCAGGTACACATACAGCAAGAAGTGTATCTCTCAGTGTATACACAGTGATAAGTCTCTCTCTCTCGGCAAACATACATCGAGAAGTTTGTCTATTTGAGTACTTATATATTGAGAGTACAAGTCATTAACCAATTACCAACAGTTTAAGCAATAAATTTATAACAAAATACAGGTTCTCTACTTTAATTCCTATATTAAGGAACAAAGTACTCTTGATTGATGGTTGCCGATATAATTTAACGTTATGAAATTAACACTTAGTAATGCTTACAGTATGACAGCAGAAGTTGTGAAGACTAATATAGAGCTCTGATTGATGGTGAGCAACCCACACTGGCGCCAACAGTTAACTGATTGTACTGCTCCCTCAGCCCCTCCTCTGTCATCTCCCAGTTATCAATTGACTTTTTTATTTTTATTTTCTTAGGACAGTGTAAAATTACCATGTATTATCTACATAATGCAGAAACAGTTCATGCTTAGGAAAAGAGATTGAAACGACGGATAGGTAGTGTAGAAAATAAAGAGTAAGACACGTTTGTAAAATGAAGGTGAAATCTTGAGTCACCATTTCTTGGCACAAATGATCGAATACATATACATACATATAAATATATATTATTGGAACCATTTGATCCATTTGATTCCAAATGGATAAACAATAGATTAAAACATCTCATTGGTCAAAAGAGAGGTATATATAGGCGTATCAAAAGAGGAGATGGGTCTAATGATAAAAAAAGGAATAAAAAACCAAAAAGGGATTATGAGGCTAAAGTCGCAAGGGATTCGAAGACTTAGTTGTGTGTGTTCATGATGTCTTAGTTGGTGGTTCTTATATATTTTTTGGGTCTAATGATATGTTATAGTTGGTGGTGATCGTGACATGGTATTTTTGTCCTTACATCTTATTTTGTGTAAATGGCTTAGATTTTGGTTATGTCTCATTTCTTAAATTTCTTGTGATCTTGTTGTGTATTAGTTGGTGGTTATGTTATAGTGCTCGTGTTATGGCTTATTTTGTGTTCATGTTTTAGATTTTGAATATGTCTTAGTTTGGGTTATGTTTCATGTCTTAGTTGTAGGTGTATGTCTTAGATTTGATGCTCATGTTATGGTTTAGTTGGTGATGTGTGTGTGTGTGTTAGTTTTGGCACTCATGCTATGGCATAGTTGGTGGTGGTGTGTGTGTGTGTGTGTGTTAGTTTTGGTAATGTCTCATGTCTTAGTTGTGTGTGTTCATGATATGTCTTAGTTGGTGGTTCTTATATTTGGTAATCATCTTGGTTATAATGTTTTGAGGGAATGTGTTTAGGATGTAGACAGCCTATGCTGCCTGTTAGTTTCAAATCTCGCGGCACTACAGTGCTGCCATCTGTAGGCCTATTCAGGTCAGTGAGACGCTCTGTACAAGCTCGCTCACTTCACCGGCCTACCTCACTGGATCAAGGTCTCCCGCAAGCTGGCTTTTGGACCCCTCACGTTTTGCCCGTGTGTACCTACACAATAAAGCAAGTCTAATCCACGGTCGTCTCAGTTCAACCCACGCTACCCTCTTCAGCACTATACCTGCTGTCAACAGGTAAAAACAGGAATTAACAGTGGTTCCAGCGGTGTCCACGGCAGAGTGAGCTTTGTTCTCGCAGTGCAGGGGGCCAGCCGACCAACCATTACCAGCCATCCGTCATCATCCAGCTCTCCTGCTGGATTATAGAGTCATCTGTTGCTCCCAGCGTCTCGTCGGTGCCTGAGACAGATCTTCGTCCATGATTTTTCCACAAAATCGGGACATAGGCATCACGGCGTCATCTCCAATCTTCGCAGTCATGTGTGTGTCATCTCCTACTCTCCAACGCTCTCCAACACCCTTCTCCTGCATCCAGCAGCGTCCCTACGCCTTTCTACAGCTCCAAAAGACGGGAGGTGAGGTCGTTTTGGGGTATTAGTGATCTTGGTTATAATGGTTTTTTTTTTGAGGGAGTGTGTATAAAAATGGGTGTGTTCTGTGATCATAGTATTAGTGATCTTGGTTATAATGTTTGAGGGAATATGTATAAAAAATGTGTATTAGTTGATAGTGAGTTGTGGGTATTAAAGGAGGTGGGTGGGTTAAGAGTGAAATCTTAATTCGTGATATGTAAAATTGAAAACAAGTATAATTAAGAGTGAATAATGTGTGAAGGTTATAAGTTGAAAGTGTCGTGGGTGACTTTCTGATGAATTAGTAAACGGGAGAAAATTGTAGGTTATGAGAGAGATGAGGTAGGTTGGTGGTAGTGGCGGTGGAGATGGGGAGCGGTTTTGAGATGAGTGATCTCAGTAATAGTGTTCTCGGTTAGAGTGTTTTGAGGGAATGTGTATAAAAATGTGTGATCTGTGATCTTAGTGTCTTGTCCTTAATGTTCGAACATAATGGTAATCATTAAATGGAGTTGGTGAACATGAAAAATGTGATCTTAGTAAAAGTATTCATAGTATTAGTGATCTTGGTTATAATGTTTTGTGTGAATGTTTATAAAAATGAGTGTTAGTTAATGATGATCTTAGTTTCTGTCGATCTTAGTGTCTTGTCCTAAGTGATCTTAGATAATGATAATCATGAAATGGAGTTTGTAAACGTGATATGGTGATGATGAACATGATTGGATGGATATGTCTTAGTTATTTGTGATCTTAGTGGTTTTGAAATGAGTGTAGTTTCGGGGATGAGATGTAATTTCAGTTAATGAAATGTGTGTGTGATTGAGAATGTAATTTGGTGGATGAGTTAGAGATGTCAAATGTTATTTGGGAGTTTTCAAAATTTTATTTTGGTTATATTGTGTATAAAAATGTGTGTGTTCTGTGGAGATGTGTGTGTGTGTGTGTGTGTGTGTGTGTGTGTGTACTCACCTAATTGTGGTTGCAGGGGTCGAGACTCAGCTCCTGGCCCCGCCTCTTCACTGTCTGCTACTGGGTCACTTCTCTCCCTGCTCCATGAGCTTTATCATACCTAGTCATAAAACTATGTATGGTTCCTGCCTCCACTACATCATTTGCTAGACTATTCCACTTCCTGACTACTCTATGGCTGAAGAAATGCTTCCTAACATCCCTTTGACTAATCTGGGTCTTCACCTTCCAATTGTGCCCCCTTGTTTATGTGTCCCCTCTCTGGAACATCCTGTCACTGTCTACCTTGTCGATTCCCCGCAGTATTTTGTATGTCGTTATCATCTCTCCTCTAACCCTTCTGTCCTCCAGTGTTGTCAGGCCGATTTCCCTTAACCTTTCTTCGTAGGACATTTCCCTGAACTCTGAAACTAACCTTGTCGCAAACCTTTGCACTTTCTCTAATTTCTTGACGTGCTTGACCAGGTGTGGGTTCCAGACTGGTGCTGCATACTCTAGTATGAGCCTGACGTACACGGTGTACAGTGTCTTGAACGATTCCTTATTAAGGTATCGGAACGCTAATCTTAGTTTCCCATATGCTGCCGCAGTTATCTGGTTTATGTGTGCTTCCGGAGACGTGCTTGGTGTTATACTCACCCCAAGGTCTTTCTCCTTTACCGAGGTTTGTAGTCTTTGTCCACCTAGCATGTACTCTGTCTGCGGTCTTGTTTGCCCTTCCCCGATCTTAATGACTTTGCATTTGGCGGGATTAAATTCGAGAAGCCAGTTGCTGGACCAGGTGTCCAGCATGTCCAGATCTCTTTGAAGTCTTGCCTGGTCCTCATCCGATTTGATTCTCCTCATTAGTTTCACATCATCTGCGAACAGAGACACTTCTGAGTGTGTACTCACCTAGTTGTGGTTACAGGGGTCGAGTCATAGCTCCTGGCGCCGCCTATTCACTGATTGCTACTAGGTCCTCTCTCTCCCTGCTCCATGAACTTTATCAAACCTCGTCTTAAAGCTATGTATGGTTCCTCCCTCCACTACGTCACTTTCTAGGTTATTCCACTTCCTGACAACTCTATGATTGAAGAAATACTTCCTAACATCCCTTTAACTCATAGGAGTCTTCAACTTCCAATTGTGACCCCTTGTTTCTGTGTCACCTCTCTGGAACATCTTGTCTCTGTCCACCTTATCTATTCCTCGCAGTATTTTATATGTCGTTATCATGTCTCCAAAATACCCTCCTGTCCTCTAGTGTCGTCAGGCCGATTTCCCTTAACCTTTCTTCGTAGGACAATCCCCTTAGCTCTGGGACTAGTCTTGTTGCAAACCTCTGCACTTTCTCTATTTTCTTGACGTGGTTGACCAGGTGTGGGTTCCAAAGTGGTGCTGCATACTCCAGTATGGGCCTGACGTATATGGTGTACAGAGTCTTGAATGATTCCTTAGTGAGGTATTGGAACGCTATTCTTAGGTTTGCCAGCCGCCCGTATGCTGCAGCAGTTATCTGATTGATGTGTGCCTCAGGAGATGTGCTCGGTATTATACTCACCCCAAGATCTTTTTCCTTGAGTGAGGTTTGCAATCTTTGGCCACCTAGACTATACTCTGTCTGCAGTCTTCTTTGCCCTTCCCCGAGCTTCATGACTTTACATTCTGGACCAGGCTTGTAGCCTGTCCAGGTCCCTTTGTAGTCCTGCCTGATCCTCGACTGATTTAATTCTTCTCATTAACTTCACATCATCTGCAAACAGGGACACTTCCGTTATGTCATTCACATATACCAAAAACAGCACAGGTCCTAGGACTGACCCTTGTGGAACCCCACTCGTCACAGGTGCCCACTCTGACACCTCGTCACTTACCATGACTCGTTGTTGCCTCCCTGTCAGATATTCTCTGATCCATTGCAGTGCCTTTCCTGTTACGTGTGCCTGATCCTCTAGCTTTTGCGTTAACCTCTTGTGAGGAACTGTGTGTGTGTGTGTGTGTGTGTGTGTGTGTGTGTGTGTGTGTGTGTGTGTGTGTGTGTGTGTGTGTGTGTGTGAAAGTTGATGATGATCTTAGTTTAAGATCGAGTGTGAGTATTTTAAAGAATGGATTGATTATGTATATTTTATATATAGACTTTAATTCTCTCTATGGTAGAATTGAGTGGTGGTGGTGAGAAAGCAGATCATAGCCTCTGGCGCTTCCTTGGGAAGACCTGATATCTGTCTGTCCTGTGACCTTATCTGAGGTAACTTAGATAAGATCACAGACTGTCCTCGCCAGTCATATAAGGTCATTTGAGCAGAAGACACCTTGACTTGAGGAGTGTGGGGTGGTGTAGAGAGAGTGGTAGTTACAATAATTGAAAATCTTATATAGTGGTATGTAAGATTGTGACAATTGAATCTTTTTATCGTATTTACCGTTGTATTGTATTGCTGAATACTGAAATGAGGAAATAGAAAGTGTTGTGGTTGAACTAGAGAATCTTTTTGTCGTATTCGCGAAATTTAAGAACTTTTTGTTGAACTAGAGAAAATGTGTAATGTTTTCCCTATGTTGATTTTAGTCGGTGAGTTATATTACCAGTATGGGGACTTTTCACAACTGCATTGTGAAGAAAATTCTCCAAAGGAGGGGGGTACCTACCCTTTCTGCCCTTAGAAAGGGCTCAACCCTTTCCGGCCCTTAGAAAGTGCCAGACGGCGAGTATAGCGTCCTGATCAATAACCTACTGGTCAACAGTTTAATTGAAAACATATGGATGGACCCAAACAGCCAAGAGTCACGTAGTAGCTGACCCGGGTTGCAACCAATGTAAAGTAATGAGTGATAGACATTGAGATATGTTACTTTTACCTTAGCAGGAAAGTTATAGTAAACTCCTGTATTAGTTTCTACACTTGAACATTGCAATCATGTGTTCCAGGGATCTAAATATTTAGAGAACACAAGCTCTTGAATTGCAAATTGTTGCAGGGGTTTGCAAGTGTCGAAATTTAGCTGACCTCAGCGACGCCGCTTGACCGGGCTGCGGACTGCAGGAGAGGGTAGATTGACTTAAGATATCTAGGGGGAAAGGTGCTACGGCGCGATGTATAACCGGACAAAGAGACAATCGTCGTATGCATTCGTCCTCCCTCAATCTCCACTAACGTCGGGAAATCGGATAAGAATTCTGTTCCAACGTGTTTAGTGTATAAAATCGCGGTATATTTAGAAGTGTGCGCAGCTTCTTACTACTGCAAAAAGACTGACATTAAAGAAAGTAAAGGGACAATGAGTTTGCGTCGTCTAACAAGACAGTGACTCTTCAGCAGCGTTCTTCAAACAAGACAGCGATATCCGGGTGTGAATTAAGGGTCCATTACAAATACCCAGGTAAGTCTGCTTAAACCTAGATGCCACCTACTGCGCAGTTAGGAATGCATAATTTGCTTTAGGCAGATTTATCATATCACCCGGTGACTCGTGGGCGTTCCGTCCAAAACAAGTGAGTAAACTGCCTTTCAGTTCATTAAAGACTGAAATATGGGCATATGCTCCTTTGGGGCAATAATTATACTCACCTGATGTTTACCTTACAGCCCTGTGGAGAATGAGGCTATAGATGTTTACCCTGAGAAGGTGTCGGGGATGGCTGCGACATCTTGGATTCATCAATAAGCTAAGTAGCAATTTTACAGTACATTATCGTAGGAGCACATTACTCCACATGCATTGTATTACCAGAAATTTGTTGTATTGTATGTGAAAATGTAACGAAAGAGTGGAAAATAAATGGTGAAAAAATGTGTATTAGTGTTAACCTGTGTTTTCTTCATTTAACAAGAGGAAAAGTAACTTTGATCAATTAACAAGAGGAAGTTTACCTGGTCAATCCTGTTGAACTCCCCCAAGTTTTAGCTTGTTGACCTGTGTTTACTTGTGATGACCTCACACCCCACCTGTGTTTACTCAGCTGTCAGTGACCTGTTACCCCACCTGTGTTTACCCCATAGGGGGAGACCTTACCATGCCCCATAGGGGGTTACCTTCAATCTTGATCCAAAGAGATGGAGGTAAAATCTTGATCCAAGGAGATGGAGGTAAAATTTTGATTCAAGGAAGCGGAGGTTTTGATCTGAGGAATTGAAAAAACCCCAAACATCGAAAAAGAGTAAATCTGACAACCCTGTAAAACATGATCCAAGGAAGTGGAGGTCTTGATCAGAGGAATTGGAAATCCTAAATTTTGTGAAAATTTGGCAACATTTTCGAAAAGTGGGTAAATCTGGACCTTAGGAGGTAGGAGGGGTGGGGAAGGAGCAAATCTTTTTTGTTTGCATTATCTATATCGAGAAAATACTCTGATCTCCATAGGGGGACCTTCAAAAAATTATGAAATTCGAAAATTTGAAAAAAAATAAAAAATTCGAGGAGCGGGGGCAATCCGGAGGATGCAGCAGAAGGAGCAACAGAAGGCAGCGCAGGGCGGCTTGGGGCGGCTCGGGGCGGCGCGGGGCGGGGTGAGGCCAGGGGTGAGGTCAGGGTCATTATCGCATAGGTGTGAAAATTCACACCTAGGTGTGAAAGGGGGGGCCGGAACCAGCGCCATTTTGCACCGCTCTGCCGTGGACCCCTGAGCCATAAATTACACTACTGTACTCACCTATTTGTGGTTGTAAGAGTCGAATCACAGTTCTCTCTATGTAACTAATGAGGAGTTAAAAAGTTTCTGGCACACTTAATCACTGCAAACTCTTCTTTCCACATCATTAGAAATGTATTAATTATGATGACTGTATATATTTTTAAAAACAGTATTAAAAAAAAGTAAATAAGGATTCGAATAAGAACGTAATTCGTATAACGATGTATATGCGTTACCTGGTGCACATTATGTATATGCATTACCTGGTGCACATGAGGTATATGCACCTCTTCGTGCACATATATTGTGAGAAATACACCTCTCGGTGGATTTAATTTGCAGTATATTCAGACAATATAATGTTCACAATGCATGTGTTCACAGCCACCTGTACATAACTACATATCCACATTCAAAATCAAGTTCTAAAACCCCGGTCTTCACAACCACGTGTCTACAGCCCATTTCTTAGAATCTTCTAATTCACCAACTGCATTACTGATCATGCACCAAGCCACAATGCAGAAACAGAGAAATAACCTGCGCATAGGAGAGGGAAGCTTACAACGACGTTTCGGATCGACTTGGACCATTGACGAAGTCACTCTGACAGAAAAGAAGTAGCAAGTGTATATTGGCGAGCGGGAAAAAGAACGAGAACAAGAGAGGGAGTAAGAAGCAGTGGTAGGTAGGTAGTGGAAGTATTAATAGAAGAAATAGTGGTAGTAGGAAGTAGGGAGAGAAGTTTAGTGGCAAAAGAGAGAAAAACGAGGAATGAAGGGTGAAGGAAGGCAATAATAAACATCCACCACAATATATTAAAAAAAAAAATCTGGCGGAAAAAAACATGTTAATGCCTAGATAGTGGACTGGGAATTTATTATAATTGTGCCATTGAAGTCAAGTTCTTTCCTTAACTGCCTTGAGGACTGTGCAGTTGCATTGAAGCTGCCAATGACTGAAGCTGCAGTGATGTTGGTGAGGGGATCTTGATCCAAGCAATTAGAACTGCCCTCTTTTTCCTTGGATCGAGCCTAAGTGCTTTAAATTTCCCTGGCGCTGCATGTCCCCTGCGGGTATAGCGCTTTTGGACGAAAGTAATATTGCTTATAATCTGGAAGTTGCAAGTGTGTACTGGTCCAGTGAAGACAATGGCTGCTGCGTCACCATGCATGGTGACGCTGGGTCATTCCTCGAAGGTACACAACAACACCATGCATGGTGAGGTGTTATACAAGGCAACTATAAGTTGAAATGTTATGCAAAGCAGCGAACATGGTGAAACAGAAGAATATTAAACATTCCTGGTGAAATGGCACAAGATGGCAACAATAACAGTGGAATGGTACAAGGCGACATTCATGTCGAGATTATTCAGATGGCACTGGTCACGTGGGGTTAGTACATTTAGCAACAATCAACAAATCATGTTAGGTTGCAACTCTTGGCACCATATTCGTTGTAATTAAACAATGGCAGGGGAGGTGTGTTTTGATGTTATATATATATATATATGTGTGTATGTGTGTGTGTGTGTGTGTGTGTGTGTGTGTGTGTGTGTGTAAGCCACGAAGTGTGTCTTGATGGCATAACTGGCCTTGAAGAGTGTTTTGATGGCATAGATGGCCATGAAATTTATTTTGATGGCGTAGTTGGCCTTGAAGTGTGTTTTGATGACATAGATGGCCGTAAAGTATGTTTTGATGGCATAGATGGCCATGAAGTATGTTTTGATGACATAGATGGCCGTAAAGTATGTTTTGATGGCATAGATGGCCATGAAGTGTGTTTTGATGACATAGATGACCATGAAGTATGTTTTGATGGCATAGATGGCCATGAAGTATGTTTTGATGAGATATATGGCCATGAAGTATGTTTTGATGAGATAGATGGCCATGAAGTATGTTCTGATAGCATAGATAGCCATGAAGTGTGTTTTGATGGCATAGATGGCCATGAAGTATACTTTGATGACAGAGTTGGCCATGAAGTGTGTTTTGATTGCATATTTGTGTCTTGAGGTGTGTTTTGATCACAAAAATGGCTATGGAACAGATGGCTATGAAGTGTGTTTTGATGACAACGATGGCCATGAAATATGTTTTGATGCACAGATGGCCATGAATTGTGTTTTGATGTGATACATGGCCATGAAGTATGTTTTAATGGTATACATCCCTTGAAGTGTGTTTTGATGAGATACATGGCCATGAAATGTATTCTGATGGCACAGATGGCCATGAAGTGTGTTTTTATGGTACAAGTGGCCATGAAGTGTGTTTTATTTTACAGCTGGACATATTGTGTCTTTTGATGGCATAGGTGGCCATAAAGTGTGTTTCGATGGTAAAGATGGCCATGTAGTCTGTTTTAGTGGCATAAAATATGTTTTGATTGCAAAGATGGCCATGAAGTGTATTTTGATGACATTGATTAGTTTTATTATTATTATTATTATTATTATTATTATTATTATTATTATTATTATTATTATTTTTAACATGTCGGCCATTTTTAATCGAGAGAGGGTGACCCAGAAAGAAAAAAGAAAAAGAAAAAAAATCATCATCGTTCAACAGTTTCACCATCACTGTCTTTGCAGAGGCGCTCAGATACGGGTCCTGATGAGCTTTTTGCAAGGGTTCTTAAGGAATGCAAAATGGAACTCTGTGAACCAATATCTAACATTTTTAATTTATCTCTTCAAACAGGTGTAGTGTCTGATATGTGGAAGATAGCTAATGTAATTCCTATTTTTAAAGCAGGGGACAAGTCACTACCGTCAAATTACCGCCCAATAAGCCGGACCTCAATTGTAGGCAAATTACTAGAGTCAATTATAGCTGATATTATTAGAAGCCATCTAGATAACCATAATTTGATTAATGATACTCAGCATGGATTCACGAGGGGCCGTTCCTGCCTATCTAATTTATTAACCTTCTTCAGTAAAGCTTTTGAGGCTGTTTATCATGATAAAGAATTCGATATTGTTTATTTAGACTTTAGTAAGGCTTTTGATAGAGTACCGCACCAGAGACTGTTAAAGAAAGTGGCAGCTCATGGCATTGGGGAAAAGTGCTGTCATGGATCGAGTCATGGCTCACCAATAGGAACCAGAGAGTGTGCATCAATGGGGTTAAATCCAAATGGGGAGTTGTAACAAGTGGTGTTCCACAGGGATCAGTCTTAGGCCCGTTGTTATTTATAATATATATCAATGACCTTGACGAGGGAATTACTAGTGATATGAGCAAATTCGCCGACGACACGAAGATAGGTAGGATAATTGATTCAAACATAGTTGTCATAGAACTTCAGGAAGATTTAGACAAACTTAATTTGTGGTCAGAAAAGTGGCAGATCTCTAACTTTTGTTCTATACACCTGGAAAAAACTTTTTGGGTTAGTTTTCGAATCCCTAGCAACTTTAATTTCGTAGTCCCGCTTAGCTTTTCTTATCCCCTTTTTAACGTCCCTCTTAATGTCAATATACTGATTCGTAAGATGACCCTCACCTCTTTTGATACGCCTATAAATTCCTTTCTTCTGCCCTAAAAGATATTTGAGCCTATTATTCATCCATTTTGGGTCATTTCTATTCGATCTAATTTCTTTATATGGGATAAATGTTCTTTGGGCAGCATGTATAGTGTTCAGAAAACTGTCATATTGATAGCTCTCTTCATTACCCCAGTCCACAGATGATAAGTGTTCTCTAAGTCCATTGTAATCTGCTAAGCGAAAATATGGGACCGTTACTGAGTTATTCCTACTATGAAACTTCCATTCAATGCCAAAGGTAATTGATTTGTGGTCGCTTGCGCCGAGTTCCTCTGTAATTTCTAAATTATTAACAAGGGTTTCCTTGTTTGCCAGAACTAAGTCAAGCAGATTATTTCCCTTGTAGGTTCTGTCACAAACTGCTTCAAAAACAATCTTGAACTACTTCTAAGAAATCGTTAGATTCTAAATTCCCAGTCAAAAAATTCCAATCAATTTGACTAAAGTTGAAGTCACCCAGAATAACTACGTTATCGTGCATTGTGGCCTTAACAATTTCCTCCCATAGTAGTCTCCCTTGGTCCCTATCTAAGTTTGGGGGACGGTATATCACACCTAAAATCAATTTTCATGCCCCTCTGAAAATTCTATCCAGACAGACTCTGTATGTGTTAATTCAGACTTTATACCCATTTTTATACAACAATTTAAATGATCACGGACATAGAGTGCCACCCCACCCCCTTCCCGATACTTCTGTCTACTTGGAACAATTTAAAACCCTGAATGTGACATTCGGCAGGCAAGTTCCGATTTTTCATATTAAACCATGTTTCAGTTATTGCAAAAACATCAATATTACCTGTACTTGCAACTACTCTCAACTCGTCCATCTTATTCCTAGCACTACGACTATTGGTGTAATATACACTTAAAGACCCTCCTTTCTCTTTACCCTTCCTGCTCATTTCTGTTTTCCCTTATACCTATTACTGTCCTTGTCACCTAGTGCCACTGGCTTTCCAATATCCACCTTATTCTGCCTATTACTAGTTCCCCTAGAATTTATAACATTACTACACTGGGACTTCACTGTTTTCCCCCCATAACCCATACCACTAACTTTTTCTAGTTTAAAGCCCTAACAGCTCCCTCCACTGCAGTTGCCAGTGCCCCCACCCCAGACCTAGATAAGTGAACCCCATCCCTGGCATACATGTCATTTCTGCCATAGAAGAGGTCCCAGTTGTCAATGAATGTTACTGCATTTTCCTTACAGTATTTGTCCAGCCAGCAATTGACACCAATTGCCCTGGACAACCATTCATTTCAAACTCCTCTCCTTGGCAAAATACCACATATGACAGGGTTCCCACCCTTCTTCCTAATTCTGTCTATTGCTGACCTATAGCTGCTAATCAGCTCCTCACTCCTACGTCTGCCAACATCGTTGCCTCCAGCACTGAGACAGATAATAGGATTGCTCCCATTACCTCTCATGATGTCGTCCAGACGGCTAACAATATCCTTCAACCCAGCCCCAGGATAACACACCCTCTGCCTCCTATTCCTATCCTTAAGACAAAATTCCCTATCCATAAACTTAATCTGACTATCCCCAACTAAAACAATGTTCTTACCTCGACTGGCGGTGTGCATGACGTTCTCGACGGTCTTTGTAGAGATGGTCTTCGCTGGGATGTCTTCACATTCGTCTGATAACAAGGAGAAAGAGTTGCTGGTTTTCACAGCAGTCTCCTGGACCTTCTTCAACTTCAGCTTCGTCCCTTCAGATTCGACTAGCATCCATTCGTTGGTCTGATCATCGGCGACATTGTTCCGGGGATAATCCTTGCATATACCCTTCAAACGTTGAATCTCTCTTCTAGCTTCCGTTAATTCCGCCTTCATTTGGAGATATAGCTGCTCGTAGTCGAGGGAAACCATCATCCAATCTCAGGTAGCTAATAACGGAAGCACAGCAAAGATGGTTCAGTCCACAGAGAGTACACAAGACACGTCTTCAAGTACACAAGACACGTCTTCTGCTACTGTCACCTTACTGCCACTAGCACCTTACTGCTACTGTCACCTTACTGCCACTAGCACCTTACTGCTACTTCCCATTTCCAGAACTCAAGTCCGGCTAACCGGTTTCCCTGAATCCGTTCACAAAATATTACCCTGCTCACACTCCAACAGCTCGTTATTATTATTATTATTATTATTATTATTATTATTATTATTGCACAGACATACATAATTTTTTTTGCTAAAGTATTGCTTCATTTTTCTTATGAATTTCAATGTGCTGATTTCATAAATAATACTAAAATTTATATATAATGAATAGTTTATGTAAGGAAACGTCAAGTTGGACGTTTCGCCATACAGTGGCTTTATCAATACAAATTCAAGGACATAATGGGAAGACTGTAGAACTATATACAAAAGATGAGGTAATCCTCAGCCTTGATGTGAAGAGCACCGTAGTCGTGAAGAATCTGGAGCACAGGCTGTTGTTGTTGTTGTTGTTGTTGATTCGCCGGTACTCTGCCGGCCCGGATCTTGTCCAAATGGTGACCCGGCCTTGGCTCCCTGTCGTGGGAGTGTCTTGAGATCTATGTCTGCCATGGGAGGAGGTACAAGTACCTCCTCATCTTCTGGTACCAACTGTCCCCAGACCTAGCCACGTTCCCCTCCCTAACGGGGCTCGTAGGGAGAAGCTAGGCCTCTCTGGTCTGCCATATTCCCCGCCCCAGGGGAGCTAATGGGAATGGCAGTCTTGCGAGCTGCAGGTGGTAGCAAGCTCTGGCTCAGGCACCTACCCTGCCCTAGAAGGGCTGGGCATGGTGTCTTCCTCCCTCGGAGCACAGGCAAGAATGCTGGCGCTTATATACTAACGTCAGGTGGAAAGGGACGGGTAGCAGACGAGGGCATAGTCACTGGTAGGCGGTATTCCCCAGTGGAAGTAGGTCATACCCAAGGGATGGGTTAGTGGTAGTAGCAGTTGTTGTAGTAGCCTTGAAGAAGGTTATATAGATGTCCTCATATGTCATAACCACAACTAACACTATAACAAATTATCATACAAAAAAAGTCAGAATCATAAACCAAATTGTTATATATAATATTAGAGATTGTGAACTCTAGCATTCAGGTATATAAATTAATTTTAAATTCACCAGAAATGATGTGCATAATCTTGGGCTTTCCATTATGTAAGCAAAAAATGTCAACTATTACTCTGTTTTATTATGTAACTTCGTTGAAATATAGATTATTATTATTATTATTATTATTATTATTATTATTATTATTATTATTATTATTACTATTATTATTATCATTATTTTCATTTATATTTATATTATTTTTATTTATATTTATATTATTATTTTTATTATTATTATTCATATTATTATTATTATTATTATTATTATTATTATTATTATTATTATTATTATTATTATTATTATTATTATTATTATTATTATTATTATTATTACGTATCCCCGCAGACGTACGTTTAAGAGATATATTGAATTTTATTATTCCTTAAACTTTTCGATTTTATTTCTACAATAACTCGAGAACGCCTCAACTAATCGGCTTCGAATTTTCAGCACTTGCGTACGGTAACGAGGAGCAGTATCTAGGAACAACTGGCTCGTTCACACGCCCTACCACAAGTCGTTGATCCCATTCCCAGCTTCCTGGAATGACTGGGATAACATTCCCAGCATCCTGGAATGACTGGGATAACATTCCCAGCATCCTGGAATGACTGGTATAACATTCCCAGCATCCTGGAATGACTGGGATAACATTCCCAGCATCCTGGTATGACTGGGATAACATTCCCAGCATCCTGGAATGACTGGGATAACATTCCCAGCATCCTGGAATGACTGGGATAACATTCCCAGCATCCTGGAATGACTGGGATAACATTCCCAGCATCCTGGAATGACTGGGATAACATTCCCAGCATCCTGGAATGACTGGAATAACATTCCCCGCATCCTGGAATGACTGGGATAACATTCCCAGCATCCTGGTATGACTGGGATAACATTCCCAGCATCCTGGAATGACTGGGATAACATTTCCAGCATCCTGGTATGGCTCGGGTAACTTTCAAAATCCTCAGCGGTGGTGCTTCATTTGGTCGCAAAAGTTTCCAAGAAATACGACGATGGTGGAGAGTGAAATTCACAGTGTTGGTGTAGATTTGATGTGTGAAATAGTGTGGGAATTTTATTCCTACTAAATCACGTTAAATAAGTTTCAGTTCACCTCTTCTGAAAACTTCACTATTTAATGACTGATGTATCTTGTCGTTTTATTCATCTCTCTCTCTCTCTCTCTCTCTCTCTCTCTCTCTCTCTCTCTCTCTCTCTCTCTCTCTCTCTTTCTCAGCTGGTAGGTCACTATTTAACCATCTCTCTCAGTTGGTAGGTCATCACGACAACCATTTCTCTCAGCTGGTAAGTCAACATGGCAACCATCTCTCTCAACTGGTATGTCACTATGTAACCATCTCTCTCAGCAGGTAGGTTACTATGACAACCATCTCATACAGCTGGTCGGTTACCATGGCAACCATCGCTCTCAGCTGGTAGGTCTCCATGGCAACCATCTCCCTCACCTAACTTTTCACCATTTCAGTCATCTCTTTCAGCCGCCTGGTTACCATGGTAACCATTTCCCTTAGCTGTCTGGTCACAATGGCAACTATGTCCCACCGTGCCTGGTCACCATGACAACGGTATCAACACAAGGGGAGACCACCGGATATTCCTCTCACCCCTCATACAAACAAGGTGCTCTCACTACCTCGGGAGTAAACAGAGCCTCGTCAGTGTTTACCTCATATTACCTCAGAGGCTGATAGCAAACAGAATACGTTAAGGTGACACTACCAGGCGAGGTGAGATATATAGACAAGCCTTGCTAACCTTGTTTACCTAGTAGTAAATAGTTACCTAGGGATAGTCAGATAAGGTAAGATTTTGTTCGGATTTTTAACCTAGGAGGGTTAGCCACTCAGGATAACCCAATAAAGGAAGTGCGTCATCTCAGACTGTCTCTCTTATTTCCACTATGGTCCTTCAATCTTGCCCCTCAAGATGCGACCTACTCCAGTCGACTAACACTCAGGTACCTACTTACCTGCTAGGTGAACGGGAGCAGCAGGTGTCAGGAAATACGACCAATGTTTCCACCCTCGCCGGGGATCGACTGCTGTTACTAGAATCCAGGGTAGGGATAGACGTATGGGCATGTCTCGTAGCATTTGCTGCCTCTGCCCCATATGCCCCCCTACATGAAGTATACCTGGAGAGGGTTTTGGGGGTCAACGCCCCCGCGGCCCGGTCTGAGACCAGGCCTAGTGGTGGATCAGGGTCTGATCAACCAGGCTGTTACTGCTGGCCGCACGCACACTGACCCCTAGCTGCTAATAAATACCTTAGAGTATGTTAGACAAGAGCTGAGGAGGATAACTTTAACAAGCCAGGCTTGCTGGCTTTCTTGGGATATCCTAGGTTGTTAACCTTCTGGATGTATTATTGTGAAAAAAGCATTATTCTTGAACAAACACCTGTATGTACCCGGGGTACAAATACCATGTGTTTCCGGGGTACAAACCGTGTGTACACGGAGTACAAACACCTGTGTGTACCCGGGGAACAAATACCTGTGTGATCCCCGGGTACAAACACCTGTGTGTGTTCGGGGTACAAACTTCGTGTGTTCCCAGGGTACAAACATCGTGTGTACCCTGGATTACAAATACCTGTGTGTACCCGGGGTACAAACATCTGTGTGTACCCGAGGTACAAACACCTGTGTGTACCAGGAGTACAAACACCGTGTGCACACCTTGACACAAACACCGTGTGTTCTCGGGGTATAAACACCGTGTATACCCGGGGTACAAACACCGTGTGTACCCCATGGTAGAAACACCGTGTGTTCTGGGTATTCCTGACAGACTCGGTAAACTAATGAGAAGGTTAAGTCATATATCAAATTTAAGGCAATATGTACCATGTATCCGCGCTCTCTATTATGTTTATTTCCGTTGGATTTCTTAGACAAGTTTCCCAGGATGTGACCCATTTCCTTCCTTTGTTAGGAATCCTGCCCATGTCTCACTTTGAAATCCATTCGGAGGGTCATTAAGAATGCGAGCTGAACATTCTATTACATAAGAACATAAGAAAGAAGGAACACTGCAGCAGGCCTACTGGCCCATGCGAGGCAGGTCCAAGTCACCTACCGGCTTAAGCCACTGACCCAACCTAGTCAGGTGAGGTCACATTCACTTAAGGAAGGAGCACGGCATCAGACCTATTAGCACAAGCTAGTCAGGTCCAACTCACACCCACTCATGTATTTATCTAACCTTTTTTTTAAAACTACACAACGTTTTAGCTTCTATGACGGTACTCGGGAGTTTGTTCCAATAATCCACAACTCTATTACCAAATCAGTGCTTTCCTATATCCTTCCTGAATCAGTTTTTTTTCCAACTTAAAACCATTGCTTCTTTCTATCCTCCTTTACCTCTTAGTTTGTTTCCCATCGTCTCTCTCAGCATTCCTCTCAACAGATCATGGTGAGTGTGAACGCAGAGACACTGTGGACCTGGCTAGGTCACCGAGTTCGTCGAGTCCAAAGATCAAGGAAGAAAAATAAGAGGTAAGGCTTAGCTGTGGTTTTATTCTATGGTTCCTTTAACTTCAGCCCTTATTGATGCCAGACTCTTCCCTAGAAGATGTTTTAACCTGTTCATCTATTGCGGATAATTATTTATTCGATTTTATTTCTGTATATGGGATGGGATCTGCGTTTATGATTTTTTTCTTAATAATGTACAACGTGCACAGAGTATGTTTATTCCCCAGAGAGAATTTAGGTCAAATAATAACGATCCCAAATGGATTAACAGGAGGCTAAAACATTTATTAGGGGAGAAAAGAGGAATTTATAGGCGCATTAAAGGAGGAGATGTTAACCTTATTGACCAATATGTTCAGTTGAAAAGAGAAGTAAAAAGGGATTAGAAAGGCTAAACGTGACTATGAGATTAAGGTTGCTAATGAATCAAAGACTAATCCAAAAGGGTTCTTTCAAGTGTACAGGACGAAGGTGAGGGAAAAGGTAGGACCTCTGAAAATTGGGAATGGACAGCTGACGGATAACGAACTGGAAATGTGTTCTCTATTTAATGACTATTTTTGTCAGTCTTTACACAAGAAGACGTAAATGAGATTCCAGAAATTAACAATTATTCAGTTCCTGAAGAATTCAAATTAACTAATATTACTGTCACGAGGGATATGGTTATCAAACAAATAGATAAACTGAAGCAAAATAAGTCCCCTGGACCCGACGAGTTGTTTTCCAGGGTACTTAAAGAATGCAAAATGGAACTTAGTCAGCCATTAACGAATGTGTTTAATACGTCCATCCTAACTGGTGTTGTGCCAGAGATGTGGAAGATAGCTAATGTAGTTCCTATATTCAAATCAGGGGATAAGTCCATTCCATCAAATTACCGTCCAATAAGCCTCACGTCTATAGTAGGCAAATTATTAGAATCAATTATAGCTGATATTATCAGAAGTCACCTTGAAGAACATAATTTGATTAATGAATCTCAGCATGGGTTTACGAGAGGTCGTTCCTGCCTGACAAATTTACTGACGTTTTTCAATAAAACATTTGAGGCAGTAGACAGTGATAAAGAATATGATATAGTTTACTTGGATTTCAGTAAGGCCTTCGATAGAGTACCTCACAAGAGACTCTTAAGAAAGGTGGCAGCTCATGGTATAGGAGGTAAAGTTCTAGCATGGATAGAGGCATGGCTTACCAATAGAAAGCAGAGAGTTTCCATTAATGGGGTCAAATCTGAATGGGGATTTGTCACTAGTGGCGTTCCACAAGGATCAGTTTTGGGCCCATTGTTGTTCATAATTTACATTAATGACCTTGATGAAGGAATTGCAAGTGACATGAGTAAATTTGCTGATGATACAAAAATAGGCCGTATAATTCATTCTGAGGAGGATAACAGTGAACTCCAGGAGGATTTGGATAAATTAATGTCTTGGTC
>WNWK01028492.1:0-25328 GCA_009830355.1 Cherax destructor | reverse complement strand
GCCACCCAAGCAATGAGCCCCAACAACCCCTTCTCCAACCAATGTGCAATTCCTGCTCAAATCCATCAGCACTCATCTCATAATAACATAAGAGATAACATAAGATAAGAGAAACACTGCAGAACCTGTTGGGCCATACTAGGCAGGTTCTTAACAATAGGAACATGTCAATATGGCACGTCGCTAAAAGATAAAAATAAACACAAAAAAGACACCTGTCCAACGCACATTTCACTTCAACCACATAATAAACGCTGATGATTAGTGCTCTATAAATGAGGGTACTGAAAGTGGTGAAGCACAAGGTCTATCACCAAGTCTTTGAAGGTGCTAAAGCACCCACTCCATCAACAAGGCACTCAGGGAGCTGAAGCACCTGGTCCATCACCAAGGTCTACAAAAGGTAACAACCTAGTCCATCACCAGGGTCTATGAAAAGGTAACAACCTAGTCCATCACCAGGGTACTGAAAAAGCTGAAACAGCATAACACATTCCATAAGTGTGTGGAATAAGGCTCACAGATTACTAGGATTTATTTCAAGAAGTATAAGTAACAAAAGTTCAAAAGTTTTTTTACAGCTTTATACATCTATAGTAAGGCCGCTCAGCTTTGCTCTCTTTACTACAGGATGGATATAAACTCATTCTAAAACATACAGAGAAGGACGACTTGAATGGTTTACTGAATAAGGAATCTCCCGTATGAAAACACACTTAGATCCTTGAATCTTCACTCTCTGGGGGGATGTAGAGCGAGTGCAGATATCATTGAACATAAGAATGGAGGAACACTGCAGAAGGCCTACTGGCCCATACAAGGCAGGTCCTTATCAAAACCACCACTACCTAAGAATTTACTCCTGTACTCACGACACTAATCAAACCCAGCCCCTCCCACTCATATATTGTCCAATCTCTTTTTAAAGCCACCCAAGGTCCTAGCCTCTATCACCCTACTCGGAAGATTGTTCCACGCATCTACAACTCTGTTCGAAAACCAGTACTTGCCTATGTCCTTTCTAAATCTAAATTTATCCAATTTAAATCCGTTATTTCTCGTTCTTACTTGGTTCGATATCCTCAGTATTTTATTAATATCTCCTTTGTTTATGCCCATCATCCACTTGTACACCTCGATGATATCTCCCCTCATTCTACGTCTCTCCAGAGAGTGGAGATTCAATGCTCTAAGTCTATCTTCATACGGGAGATTTCTTATACTGTAAATCATTTTAGTCATTCTTCTTTGTATGTTCTCCAATGAATCTATATCCATCCTGTAGTAAGGAGACCAAAACTGAGCTGCATAATCCAAATGAGGTCTCACTAGTGATGTATAGAGCTGTAAAATAACTTTTGGACTTCTGTTGCTTATACTTCTTGAAATAAATCCTAGTAATCTGTTAGCCTTATTGCGCACACTTAGGCACTGTTGTCTTGGCTTTAGATTTCTGCTTACCATGACTCCCAAGTCTTTTCACATTCTGTATGATCAAGCTCAACTTCACCTAGTTTATAAATTCGAGGGATATTTTCATTACCAACGACAAGCACCTTACACTTGTCCACATTGAACTTCATCTGCCACTTTTCAGACCAAGACATTAATTTATCCAAATCCTCCTGGAGTTCACTGTTATCCTCCTCAAAATGAATTATACGGCCTATTTTTGTATCATCAGCAAATTTACTCATGTCACTTGCAATTCCTTCATCAAGGTCATTAATGTAAATTATGAACAACAATGGGCCCAAAACTGATCCTTGTGGAACGCCACTAGTGACAAATCCCCATTCAGATTTGACCCCATTAATGGAAACTCTCTGTTTTCTATTGGTAAGCCATGCCTCTATCCATGCTAGAACTTTACCTCCTATACCATGAGCTGCCACCTTTCTTAAGAGTCTCTTGTGAGGTACTCTATCGAAGGCCTTACTGAAATCCAAGTAAACTATATCATATTCTTTATCACTGTCTACTGCCTCAAATGTTTTATTGAAAAACGTCAGTAAATTTGTCAGGCAGGAACGACCTCTCGTAAACCCATGCTGAGATTCATTAATCAAATTATGTTCTTCAAGGTGACTTCTGATAATATCAGCTATAATTGATTCTAATAATTTGCCTACTATAGACGTGAGGCTTATTGGACGGTAATTTGATGGAATGGACTTATCCTCTGATTTGAATATAGGAACTACATTAGCTATCTTCCACATCTCTGGCACAACACCAGTTAGGATGGACGTATTAAACACATTCGTTAATGGCTGACTAAGTTCCATTTTGCATTCTTTAAGTACCCTGGAAAACAACTCGTCGGGTCCAGGGGACTTATTTTGCTTCAGTTTATCTATTTGTTTGATAACCATATCCCTCGTGACAGTAATATTAGTTAATTTGAATTCTTCAGGAACTGAATAATTGTTAATTTCTGGAATCTCATTTACGTCTTCTTGTGTAAAGACTGACAAAAAATAGTCATTAAATAGAGAACACATTTCCAGTTCGTTATCCGTCAGCTGTCCATTCCCAATTTTCAGAGGTCCTACCTTTTCCCTCACCTTCGTCCTGTACACTTGAAAGAACCCTTTTGGATTAGTCTTTGATTCATTAGCAACCTTAATCTCATAGTCACGTTTAGCCTTTCTAATCCCCATTTTTACTTCTCTTTTCAACTGAACATATTGGTCAATAAGGTTAACATCTCCTCTTTTGATGCGCCTATAAATTCCTCTTTTCTCCCCTAATAAATGTTTTAGCCTCCTGTTAATCCATTTGGGATCGTTATTATTTGACCTAAATTCTCTCTGGGGAATAAACATACTCTGTGCATGTTGTACATTATTAAGAAAAAATCATAAACGCAGATCCCATCGTAATCGTTAGCTAGATTACCCCAGTCGAGATTAGACAGGTGTTCCCTAAGTCCAATATAATCGGCAGAACGAAAATCAGGAACTTTTACCGTATTATCCCTATTCTCGTACTCCCATGTAATATTAAAACTAATGGATTTGTGATCACTAGCTCCAAGCTCTTCAGTGATCTCCAGATTATTTACAAGAGTTTCTTTATTTGACAAGACTAGGTCGAGCAAATTATTACCTCTGGTAGGCTCCGTCACACACTGCTTCAGAAAACAGTCCTGAACTACTTCCATAAAGTCACTGGACTCCAGATTACCGGTCAAAGAAGTCCAGTCAATTTGACTAAAGTTAAAATCCCCTACTAACACTACGTTATTGTGCCTAGAAGCCCTAACAATTTCGTCCCAAAGAAGTCTCCCTCTATCGTGATCCAAGCCTGGAAGTCGGTATATTACACCTAGAATCAGTTTTCTTGACCTTCTAGAAACTCTACCCAAACAGATTCTGTTAATGATCCATCTATTTTTATGCCTGTTTTTATGCAGCAATTTATATTTTCTCGTACATACAATGCAACTCCACCCCCTTTCCCATTATATCTATCTACATGGAACAACTTAAACCCCTGAATATGACACTCAGCAATCATATCCCGACTCTTGGTATTATACCATGTTTCAGTTATTGCAATGACATCAAAGTTCCCAGCACATGCTACCAAACTAATTCGTTAATTTTATTTCTGGCGCTTCGACAGTTAGTATAAAATACATTGATATGTATCTTCTTGTGAACCTTTTTCAGCTTTTGTTTTACACAATTTCTGTTACTATCATTACCCTGTGTCACTCGATTACTGTTATTGTTATGATTTATGATATCAAAGCCTGAATCAATATTTTGGCCCTCATTATTTACCATTCCTAAACCCATACCTCTAACTAATCCTAGTTTAAAGCCCTAACAACATCCTCAACTGAGCTGAGAGAAATTCTACACCTGCCCTGGATAAGTGAACCCCATCCCTGGCATACATGTCATTTCGGCCATAGAAGTGGTCCCAGTTGTCAATGAATGGGACTGCATTATCCTTACAGTGTTTGTCCAGCCAGCAATTTATACCAATCGCTCTGGACAGCCATTCATTTCAACACCCCTTCTTGGCAAAATGCCACATATAACAGGGCTCCCTCCCTTCTTCCTAATGATGTCTATTGCTGCCTTATACCTACTAACTAAATCCTCACTTCTACGCTTGGATACATCATTGCCTCCAGCACTGAGGCAGATAATAGGATTGATCCCATTACCATGCATGATGTTGTCAAGTCGGCTAACAATGTCTTCCATCCCAGCCCCAAGAAAGCAAACCCTCTGTCTCCTACTCCTATCTTTCAAGCAGAAGGCCCTATCCATATATCTAACTTGGCTATCCCCAACAACAACATAACCCAACCACTTGCTTATTCTGTTAGAGGATTGGATTTGTGAATGACTTGCCTAGTATGAGCCAACAGGCCTACTGCAGTGTACCTTTCATATGTTCTTAAGTAATGGCTTTCAAACATAGCTACCGATGTCAGGTAAAAGGATACAAGTGCCACTAATGGCACATTTTATTGTGGCAACTTTTCGCTCCTCAGGAGCTTTGCCAAGTCGCAACTACAAGAAAAATGTCACATTGGTAAGCATTAATTACAAATGTCCAGGATAAGAACATAAGAACATAAGAAAGGAAGAACACTGCAGCAGGCCTGTTGGCCCATACTAGGCAGGTCCTCCACAATCCATCCCACTAACCTGGAGTTTACCTGGAGAGAATTCCAGGGGTCAACGCCCCCGCGGCCCGGTCTGTGACCAGGCCCCATGCTGGACCAGAGCCCGATCAACAAGGCTGCCACCGCCGGCCGCACGCAGTCCAACGCACGAACCACATCCCGGCCGGTCAGGCACCGACTCCAGGTGCCCGCCCAGCGCCCGCCTGAAGACAGCCAGGGGCCTGTTGGCAATCCCCCTGATGTATGCTGCTCAACCAAATTTTCAATTCTATCCAAGAAATAAGCTTTGATAATTTTATTTACTCATGTGCAAGTCCCACTCAAAACCAACCCCTCTCACTCATGAATTTATCCAAAGTAAATTTAAAACTACCCAAGGTGCTAGCTTCAATAACCCTACAAGGCTGATAAATTAGACACATATACAATGGAAATAAATTATAAATTATACTGCTTATGTGTTTATTAGACACATATGCATGGAAAATTAGGTTGAGCAAACATTCTGTTAGTGGGACGGCAGATAATAGGATTGATCCCATTACCATGAAAATTGACCCCATTACCATGCAATTGATCCATTACCATGCAATTGATCCCATTACCATATGCTGTCTTCTCTGGTTAGTACCCTGTAACCCCACTTCAGCCTGTTTACCTCTTATTCTAGGACCCTTACCCTGGCTACTGCGGGCTTGACTTGTGTCTCCCAGTCTTCTTCTCCTTCTCCAACCTCTTTTCCATTCCCATAGAAAGCTCTGTCTTCTTTTTGCAGAAAGCTCTCCTAGTTTTCCTCCACTCTTGTTCCACAATCCTTGTAATGACTGCAACAAATTATCATCGGCGAAACATCCAGAGACCTCCAAACACGTATTTCAGACACCACTACGCAGGAAGATCTGACCATCAAGGAATGCCTGTGTTCAAAACCAAATTCCACAACCATTAAATCAACTATAGAAACGCAAGACTCATGCCAAGAAGACAACACTCAATACCGAAGAATCCTGGAGTCATCACGTATCTGTATATCCAATAACTTTAACCATAGCGGCTTTATAACATAGCTGAACCTATTGCCAAAAACTTCTTCATCGCTATCCCACAAAGAATGGAACACTGCAGAAGGTCTACTCATATAAATGTATGATGAGAGGCCAGAGACCAGATATGTTGTAAACTCAATGTATGATGAGAGGCCAAAGAACAGACGAGTTGTAAGCTACAATAAGAACATAAGAACATAAGAAAGGAGGAACACTGCAGCAGGCCTGTTGGCCCATACTAGGCAGTCCTTCACAATCCATCCCCTAACAGAATATTTGTCTACTAATTTTCAATCCCTTGCCCAAGAAATAAGCTTTGATAATTCTATTTACTTCATGTGCAAGTCCCACTCCAAATCCAACCCCTCTCACTCATGAATTTATCCAATCTAAATTTGAAACTACCCAAGGTCCTAGCTTCAATAACCCTACTAGGCAGACTGTTCCACTCATCAACTACCCTATTTCCAAACAAATACTTGCCTATATCCTTTCTAAATCTAAACTTATCTAACTTGAATCCATTATTGCGGGTTCTCTCTTGGAAGATATCCTCAAGACCTTATTTATATCCCTTTGTTACTCTCATTTTCCACTTGTATACCTCGATCATGTCTTCCCTCATTCTTCGTCTTACAAGTGAATGTAATTTAAGGGTCTTCAATCTTTCTTCATACGGAAGATTTCTAATGCTATGTATTAATTTAGTCATTCTATGCTGAATGTTTTCTAACAATTAATACCCAATCTGTAATATGGAGACCAGAACTGAGCTGCGTAATCTAGGTGAGGCCTTACTAATGATGTATAAAGCTGTAATATAACCTCTGAATTTCTGTTGCTTACACTTCTTGATATAAATCCCAGTAATCTGTTAGCTTTATTACGTACGCTTAGGCATTGCTGTCTGGGTTTAAGGTTGCTGCTTACTATAACCCCAAGTCCTTTTCGCAATCTGTATAGCTAAGTTCTACGCCATTCAACTTATAAGTTCTTGGGTTATGGACACTCCCGAGCTTCAGAACCTTGCATTTATCTACATTGAACTGCATCTGCCACTTTTCTGACCACGAATTGAGTTTGTCTAAATCGTCCTGAAGTTCCCTGACATCTACATTTGAATAAATTATCCTACCTATCTTCGTGTCATTAGCGAATTTGCTCTTATCACTAGTAATTCCCTCATCAAGGTCATTGATATATATTATAAACAACAACGGGCCTAAGACTGATCCCTGTGGAACGCCACTTGTTACAGATCCCCACTCGGATTTAACCCCATTTAAGCACACTCTCTGCTTCCTATTGGTGAGCATGACTCGATCCATGACAGCACTTTTCCCCCAATTCCATGAGCTGCCACTTTCTTTAACAGTCTCTGGTGCGGTACTCTATCAAAGCCTTACTAAAGTCTAAATAAACAATATCGAATTCTTTATCGTGATCAACTGCCTAAAAGCTTTACTGAAGAAGGTTAATAAATTAGTTAGGCAGGAACGGCCCCTCTGAATCCATGCTGAGTATCGTTAATCAAATTATGTTTATCTAGATGGCTTCTAATATATCAGCTATAATTGACTCTAGTAATTTGCCTACAATTGAGGTCAGGCTTATTGGGCGGTAATTTGACGGTAGTGACTTGTCCTCTGCTTTAAAAATAGGAATTACATTAGCCATCTTCCACATATCAGACACTACACCTGTTTGAAGAGATAAATTAAAAATGTTACTTATTGGTTCACAGAGTTCCATTTTGCATTCCTTAAGAACCCTTGCAAAAGTTCATCAGGACCCTGCGATATATTTTGCTTCAGTCGGTCTAATTGTTTCATAACCATTTCACTAGTGACTGTGATATTACATAATTTATCTTCTTCAGGACCACTATAAAAATTAATTACTGGGATATTATTAGTGTCTTCCTGTGTGAATACTGAGAAAACAATTATTAAAAATAGAGCACATATCATTCTCCTTGTCAGTAAGATGCCCAGAGTTATTTTTAAGGGAACCTATCTTGATGAGAGGCCAGAGAGCAGACATGTTGTAAACTACAATGTATGATGATAGGCCAAAGAGCAGACGTCTGTTTTGAGGTCCTTCATATATGACTTTCTTTTACAACTTCAAAAGCCTTATCCAAGTGTCTTTAATTTTCCAACCCTGGTCAGCTATTACTGATTAAAACTTACTGGAACAATTGACAAGTGCTGCTGCGTCTACTCAGTTTATGGAAAACATTACCGAAATTAGTTTCCAGAAGATAACATTAGAAAGTTGCTTAGGATTTCCTTCAACATTTCAATATTGCTGGATCTTAGAAGAAAGTTGTTAGAGTTAATGGAGTGTGTGACTAAACTTCTTTAATTTTATTTTTATCTCGTAACGGAATATAAATCGTTGTCATTATATACCAAGATTACGTTTCCTGACGAGGGCTGCCTTGAAGGTTTAGGGAGTTTTTGATCCAAGGAACTGGACTTATCCTTACCTTGCTTGGATCGAATCTGAATGCCTGCCTGTCACTGTGATACTACTGCCTGATACTGTGTTACTGCTGCCTGTCACAGTGTTACTGCTGCCTGTCACAGTGTTACTGCTGCCTGTCACAGTGTTACTGCTGCCTGTCACAGTGTTACTGCTGCCTGTAACTGTGGTGCTGCTGCCTGTCACTGGTGGCTGCTGCCTGTCACTGTGGTGCTGCTGTCTGTAACTGTGGTGGTGCTGTCTGTAACTGTGGTGCTGCTGTGTGTAACTGTGATGGTCCTGCCTGTAACTGTGTGCTGCTGCCTGTAACTGTGGTGCTGCTGTTGTAACTGTGGTGCTGCTGCCTGTAACTGTGAGGTGCTGCCTGTAACTGTGGTGGTGCTGTCTGTAACTGTGGTGCTGCTGTGTGTAACTGTGATGGTGCTGCCTGTAACTGTGGTGGTGCTGTCTGTAACTGTGGTGCTGCTGTGTGTAACTGTGGTGCTGCTGCCTGTAACTGTGGTGCTGCTGCCTGTAACTGTGGTGCTGCTGCCTGTAACTGTGGTGGTGCTGTCTGTAACTGTGGTGCTGCTGTGTGTAACTGTGATGGTGCTGCCTGTAACTGTGGTGGTGCTGTCTGTAACTGTGGTGCTGCTGTCTGTAACTGTGATGGTGCTGCCTGTAACTGTGGTGCTGCTGCCTGTAACTGTGGTGCTGCTGCCTGTAACTGTGGTGCTGCTGCCTGTAACTGTGGTGCTGCTGCCTGTAACTGTGGTGCTGCTGCCTGTAACTGTGGTGCTGCTGCCTGTAACTGGTGGTGCTGTCTGTAACTGTGGTGCTGCTGTGTGTAACTGTGATGGTGCTGCCTGTAACTGTGGTGCTGCTGCCTGTAACTGTGGTGCTGCTGCCTGTAACTGTGGTGCTGCTGCCTGTAACTGTGGTGGTGCTGCCTGTAACTGTGGTGCTGCTGCCTGTAACTGTGGTGGTGCTGCCTGTAACTGTGGTGCTGCTGCCTGTAACTGTGGTGCTGCTGCCTGTAACTGTGGTGCTGCTGCCTGTAACTGTGGTGGTGCTGCCTGTAACTGTGGTGCTGCTGCCTGTAACTGTGGTGGTGCTGCCTGTAACTGTGGTGCTGCTGCCTGTAACTGTGTTACTGTGTAATTTTGCTACCAGCATTATTTTGCCTTGATGATACTGAGGGGCTCTTGTTTCAAGGTTTTTGGTTTAACTTCCCACTGCCTGGATACAATTTGAATGCCTCCCATCCCACAGGCACTATATGACCCCTACGGTTTTAGCACTTTCCTCTGATTAAAACCTAACAGTTGTGAACAACATCAATGGTTGATGTATCGTACGAAATAGATGAAACGTTTCATGGTTTAGGCTGTGTTGGCGCAAATTATATTACATACTGAACACTAACTTCAAAATGCATCTTCTGGTCAGCTTTAAATTATTATTGCTAATATGTTTTCCTCAAAGAAATTATTGTGTAAGTTATCATGTGCCAATTATATTAATAAAATTGGTGTTTGTGAAATAATGACAGAATGTCTCGTATGATCAAAATAAGTCATATTGTTTACATTGAATGAATTTAATGTTCTTTCATGTTTCTATAACATCAATGTTCCCTCAACACCATTTTTAGAAATTTGTGTGTTATTGTTCACAATGGTCAAATGAAACTGACCAACTATATTTATTTACTTTCTTAAAACATTGTCAGTCTTATTTAGACAAAGATTTGGATTAATTTTGGCCTCGGTTTTAGTTTGCTATATTTTTTTTTTTTGAGATGAATTTGGAAATATTAAAATTCTGCTTTCCATGCAATAATTTCTTAATATCGCATCTGATTATCTTCAACCATTCCATACTGATAACTTGATAACGTAACTCCTGAGCTGCTTCAAGCTTTATATGCATGTGCACTTTAGGATAATGGTGTTTTTATACAATTTATAAGATTTAAACTAGTTTTTATGTCCTGATTTACCATTGTTATTGAATTAATTTGGCTATAGTTTCCCTGTGATAACTTGTGAAATCCTCTTCTGGTTCTTTTCAAATTTTCAACACTATTATTCAACTGCATTATCAACGTATGATGCACTCTGCATTTTCAATCGCCTGCATTGAGATACAGGGGACGTGGGTTATGCAATAATGGGGAATACTTTCCACGGATCGTGCACCGACCGAAATCCATCTAGTTTCGTCACGGTGTTAAATGCAGAGAGTGAGGATTTCCTCTTCAAGGAATTTAAGTCCTCATATATTATTCCCAGATTTCCTGAGACACTTGAAGATTCATGTCCTCTGGTAACACCACAACAATTATGAAACAAATTGTTTAATAAAGTGAGGTAAAAGAACTGGCTTTCCATCTTTTTTTCAGTGATTGTGCAAGCTATTGGTTTATTGCCAGTATTATCAACAGTGATGTCAACAAGCATTTCTTGCGTGTGATTGTTCTACTCAAAGTCATCTAAGCAGTTTATTACAACCATTGAAATTTGTTCACCCGTTCCCAAAACATGCATTGACGCAGGATAACTATTTTTATAGTATGCAAGCAAAACTGTAGTGCTGGCAGTGACCAGCAGCACTGTAGTGCTGGCAGTGACCAGCAGCACTGTAGTTCTTGCAGTGACCAGCAGGACTGTAGTGCTGGCAGTGACCAGCAGCACTGTAGTGCTGGCAGTGACCAGCAGCACTGTAGTGCTGGCAGTGACCAGCAGCACTGTAGTTCTGTCAGTGACCAGCAGCACTGTAGTGCTGGCAGTGACCAGCAGCACTGTAGTTCTGTCAGTGACCAGCAGCACTGTAGTGCTGGCAGTGACCAGCAGCACTGTAGTGCTGGCAGTGACCAGCAGCACTGTAGTGCTGGCAGTGACCAGCAGCACTGTAGTTCTGTCAGTGACCAGCAGCACTGTAGTGCTGGCAGTGACCAGCAGCACTGTAGTGCTGGCAGTGACCAGCAGCACTGTAGTGCTGGCAGTGACCAGCAGCACTGTAGTGCTGGCAATGACCAGCAGCACTGTAGTGCTGGCAGTGACCAGCAGCACTGTAGTGCTGGCAGTGACCAGCAGCACTGTAGTGCTGACAGTGACCAGCAGCACTGTAGTGCTGGCAGTGACCAGCAGCACTGTAGTGCTGGCAGTGACCAGCAGCACTGTAGTGCTGGCAGTGACCAGCAGCCCTGTATTGCTGGCAGTGACCAGCAGCACTGTAGTGCTGGCAGTGACCAGCAGCACTGTAGTGCTGGCAGTGTTCAGAAGTTAACACATTCTTAACTTGGAAAAAATGAATAGCTGGTCTTTTCCTTGTCTTAATACCTGCATTATTATTATTATAATCACATAGAAGCGCTAAACCACAGGGGTCATACAGAAAGTATTTAAAACTGAAGTAATATTTCATCTCAATGATTAAATCAGAATGAAAGAAAATATTTGCATCAAAATAATTAACCGCATTTAAAGTCTGGTTAATATACTCGGCAATCAATTTACGAATAGTCTACCATTTTCTCTGCAATGTGTTTCAACTGAATAGGACTTTGTGAAGTTGACGTGCAAGAGAAGCAGAAGCAACTACATCAGAGTAACAGTGTCATGAGCCATTACCAGGACACTCGACACCAAATATTTAGGTCTACTGGACAATCTTTATTTTCTTTGTGTTTGATGGATGTACCCAGCGTTCCCGTCGCTGGTGCTGGAACTTCTTATAAGAGCAACTCTTCTTGTAATATTCTTTCTGCTTGGTTACACTTTTCATTTGCTTTTGTTCTTTAATGTTCTTCGCAGTTCATTACCAGTCTGTTTCTTGCCGTCACTGGTCATGCAACCTGTTTTTCACTTTATCCCTTAAGCAATTAAGGATGGTTTTTCTTCATATACACATTTGGAATTTCTGCTTTATGCATATACATGGGACATGTCTCAAAGATCTTCACCTCAGTCACTGTGCAAATTAGCTGAATTTTCTATTTGATTGTCAAATATTTTATTTTGCTTTTGTATAGTTCCCTGAAACCTATCTGAATCCTTGACAGCCTATGGTGTTTAATTCTAGTACTTGTTCTGGTCTTTTAACCCCTCCCCCCCAAAAAAAAAAATATATATATATATATAAATTTTTGGAAGCCTCCTGAGGTAGCACATCTCCATTTCTGAGAAGTATTTTACCTCCAATAAATTCACTTAACTGCCCACGGGGCTACTTAGTTTTACATTCTTTTTGTCATGAGAAGATAAATTACGGTCAGTGCAGAACACGGACACAACTCACTTGCAGTCTTAAAACAAACTAATCATTGATGTGTTGAAAACAACCCTGATCCCACCTTACCTACCCTCCCTCCTTCCCTGCTGCAACACTCTGCAATGAGGCAACTCATCACGCATAAGATTCCATGTGTTGAAGATCGTGAGGTAAAGTAATCAACCTGCAGACAACACATACAGGTCCATACCGAATATCCTCGCTTGCGATATCGTAGCCACCTCGAATTGTTGGTTATCCTATCTGAAATTCCTCTTCACCCTACTATTACTCCTCTATTTGTTGATTATCTTCCCGTTATCCTCCAAGTGTTTCTCTTCAATTTCTCTTCTTGTCTATATTCTTACTCTTGTTTTTCTTTTTTCTTCCTCATTCTCTGAATTATCTTCTTATTACTGCTGTGGTTGCTTCTCATCCCATGACTTTCCTTACTTTCCCTTGTCTTCTTTCCGTTCCTATTTTTTTTTATTTTCATTCAGCTCCTTTTTTGTGTTTCTCTTCCTCCTCTTATACGTTTGTCTCTTAGTCTTCTTAAATGTTTTTATCCGCTTTCTCCGTTACTTAACATTATTATATTTATATACATCTGGCTCACCAGTGTGCTGTCCTTCTTCCTCTTTTTATTTGCTCTCATCTGCCTCCTCTTTCTCATCCTTTGTTTATTCCTATTGTTCCTCCCCTTCTCACCTTACTAACACTGCTGCTTTTTTTTTTTTTATTCTTTCTTGCTTCCCTTACTCTTCATCTTAATATTAATATTCCTACTCTTGTTTGTCTTCCTCTTCCCTCATCCTCTTCTTTTTATCTTTCTCCTCTCTCTCCAATTCCTCTTGCTTTTTCCCTTGTTCACTGTCTTATTCTTTATCTTCTCCTGTTGTTCCATCTCCTCTTTCTCACTTTATTCTTCTTCTCTCTCGTGTAAATTATTTTCTTCATTTTAAAGCTCATCTTCTTTGGACCTATTTCTTCTTGTCTTTATTCTCTTGCTCCTCCACTTTTTTCTTTAATTATTGACTATTCCATTTGTTGCTCCTCGTGTTTTGTTTTTGGTCCTCATTTTATTTTTGTTCTTGTTTGTCATCTTCCTTCTGTTCTTGTTTATCATCATTCCTTCTGTTTTTGTTCCTTATATTCCTAATATTCTTGTTTCTCATCTTCTTTCTCTTCTTGCTCCACATGTTTTTGTTCTATGCCCCTCAGTATTCTGTTCTTGCCCCTCAATGTTCTGTTCTTGCCCCTCAATGTTCTGTTCTTGCCCCTCAGTATTTTGTTCTTCCCCCTCAATGTTTTGTTCTTCCACCTCAGTGTTTTGTTCTTCCCCCTCAATGTTTTGTTCTTGCCCCTCAACGTTCTGTTATTGCCCCTCAGTGTTTTGTTCTTGCCCATCAATGTTCCGTTCTTGCCAATCATTGTTTTGTTCTTGCCTCTCATTGCATTGTTCTTACACAAATATCCTGTACATAAGAGGGTGGCTTTTAACGATGTTTCGGTCCGACTTTGACCGAAACATCGTTGTAAGTTTCTCTCTCTCAAGTGACATTAGCACAGAGGGTTGAGGTTCAGATAGGTATGCTAGGACGCGTCCTGGCCCGGGTCTTCTCAATGTGGTGACCCGGCAGTGGCTCCCAGAGGAGTGTTAGAGTTTGTACAAGTGATATTATACTTTTTACAGGTGAGCATTCGTGGCAAATGGAGTACCACTTACAGGGGCACGGAGAGCATTCGTGTCAAATGGAGTACCATTTACAGGGGCACGGTGAGCGTTCGTGTCAAGTGGAGTACCACTTACAGCCCTGTAACGGAGAGAGCCTTATGATAAACGCACGATGGGACTTCTACAACACAAGTGGTGAAGAAGCTAGCTACGATCGTCGTCGATTGTAGCTAAGTACCCACCCTGTAGCTTGGGTACAACACGTCTTCGGTTGAAGTGGTGTCAGAGCCGGTATTCTCTCTGGTACGAAACTTGCAACTTTCAACAGCTCTGCTCAATTTGAGCCATTCCTGGCACTCATGCCGCAGTCCGAGTGCCAGAACGACTCAGTAAATTCTCTGGAGGTCATCCTGATACAGGTTTGTAGTTTGTTTAATTCGTCAGAAAATGCGTCCTGAAACGGAACGCAGTTTCTGACCCGTCTGATGACCCGACTGAGGATCTTGAAGTAGATTTTTATCGAATTCACCTGTTCTGTGGTCGCCATTAGGCTCTTGCTGTAGTCCCTGTGCATTCCACGTCAAAAAAAATTATGTTCAACAGCGTACTGAGGCCATCAGACCCCCATTTTTGTCTCTGAGTCCTGTTTTGTGGTCGGGAAAATTTGCAAATAAACGCATGGACTCTGTTTTGTCCATCATGCACATATTCACGAAGGTCTTCACAATAATTCTGAATGTCTCTGTTTTCTTCTGAGTCTATCAGTCCGCATAAGATATCCGTGAAACACAGAATTGTCGACATCATTTGTTGGCTCAGGGGTAATACGAGATGTCCTGCTCTGCTCTCTTGGGCTACAGTGTTCCTCACTTGCGACTGCTGTGGTGCTGAGGTTGATGCAGGGGCTGTAGTCTGTTCCTGCAGCATTGGGACCGTCAACTACCATTGTCGGGGTGGGAGTTTGAGCAGAAATATTGAAAGCTGGCTGAGCAAGGGCGCGACCCTGTCGCTGATGTTTCCTCGGCTTCCTTTGTCGCTGTGGCCGTGGAAGTGGCCCTGGATTCCATGCTATTGTAGCCGCTGGATGCGGCTGCTGCTCAGTGGTGATGTTGAAGAGTGGACAATCGGGGTTTTCCATGCCGCCCTAACATGGCGGAGCCTCTCCAGCCAATGTAGGTTCCAGGCATGATGCTTCTTGCCGCAGTTCGGAAACCAAGGTTCCATAGCGTCACCTCTCTTCATTTTATTCAAGCAGTCCTTGGTCTGGTGAGACCCGCTGCAGATGCCATATATTTCCTTAAACTGACATCGAGCGCAGAGGTTCTTGCTCATGTGGCACCTGAAGCATCTCAAAAGTTCTGAGTAATACGTCCTAACCTGGTATTTTTCACTGCAACAGAGATCCAGTTGGGCTGGGAGAGTTCCTCTATGTTGGATCAAGACCTCCCTTGTAGGTATGTTGCCGTCCTTCTTGGCCCGGAACTTCTCAGCTTTCAGGATGCTTTTGTTACTATGGATTGTTTCTAGAGGCATGTCTAGTGGATAACGCATTAGTAAGCCTTTTCTTATCCGCTCTATGGATTTTAGTTCTGTTAAAAAAGTGGTGATTCGAGGTCGTTCACCTTTTGCAGTACCTCATAAGGACTCTATTTCGAGAAATGAGAATAAACTCCCCTTTCAGATTTGGGGACACTGATATCTTCAGGCCATATTTCCTATCGAGGTAAATTATAGCAGAATACCAGGTGTAGTTGTGGTCTTTGCTTATCATCCTGAATTTGTCTCCTGCTGATGGCTTGGTTTGCCCGATCTAAGGCAAGGAAAAATTGTCTCCTCTGGGACTTCGGGGCTCCTGCTACCTGCCAGACTTCTTCAGCCAGTATATCTTTGGTTGGGATGAGCGTTTATTGATCCATCCCTATCTCAATAGCCCTGCTGGTTTCGATTGATTCACTGTCCCTCAGTTTCAGATCTGAGTCCTCGGTTGAGTCCTTAGAACATCGTGACATCTTCCTTTCGGTGTGTTGTGTCCTCCAGAGTCCCACTTCCCGTGCTCTTGGTCCCACCCTCGTCGGTCATTAGCTCTCCTGCCATGCTCCTTTTTCTTCTCCTTAGACATATTCCACTTCTATTTCGACTACTACTACTGTTACTACTGCTACTACTTACTACTACTACTACTACTACTACTACTACTACTACTACTACTACTACTACTACTACTACTACTAATGCTGCTGCTACTACTACTATTTCTTCTCTTTGCTCCCCTTCCTTTCTGTATCTTATCCCACTACCACTACTCCTACTACCTACTACCACAGCTACTAGCATTACCACTACCAGCATTACCTCAACCACTACTTCTCCACCGCCTCTGCACCCTTCCCCCCCATCCTGTACTATGTATACGGGGTCCCTCACCTCCTGTGTTGGTGTGACTTGTAGATGGTCTAAGTAGGACGGAAACGTCCCCATAAATTCCCCTCTCCTGTGTGCCGGTTGTGCACTGTTTCAGTCACGGTATTGTGCTTTTATCTCCTCGTTCTGTTCTTGCTTTTCATTGTTATTCTCTTCTTGTTTCTCAGTGTTCTGTACTTGTTCCTCAGTGCTCTGTTCTTGTTCCTCAGTGTTCTGTTCTTGTTCCTCAATGTTCAGTTCTTGTTCCTCCATGTTATGTTCTTACCCTCTCAGTGTTATGTACTTGCCCTCTCAATGTTGTGTTCTTGCTCTTCAATATTATTTTCTTGCCCACTCAGTATTATGGTCTCGCCTTCTCAGTGTTATGCTCTTGCTGTTCATTGTTATGTTCTTGCCCTCTCAATGTTATGTTCCTGCCCTCTCAATGTTATGTTCTTGCCCTCTCAATGTTATGTCCTGGCCCTCTCAATGTTATGTTCTTGCCCCCTCTCAATGTTATGGTCTTGCCTTCATTATGCAATGTTATGTTCTTGCCCTCTCAATGTTATGTTCTTGTCTCTCAATGTTATGTTCTTGCCTCTCAATGTTATGTTCTTGCCCACTCAGTATTATGGTCTCGCCTTCTCAGTGTTATGCTCTTGCTGTTCATTGTTATGTTCTTGCCCTCTCAATGTTATGTTCTTGTCTCTCAATGTTATGTTCTTGCCTCTCAATGTTATGTTCTTGCCCACTCAGTATTATGGTCTCGCCTTCTCAGTGTTATGCTCTTGCTGTTCATTGTTATGTTCTTGCTCCCTCCTCAATGTTATGTTCTTGCCTCTCAATGTTATGTTCTTGGGCCCCTCTCAATGTTCTTCTTCAATGTTTGTTCTTGCCCTCCAATGTTATGTTCTTGCCTAATGTTATGTTCTTGCCTCAATGTTATTTCTTGCCCTCAATGTTATGTTCTTGCCTCTCAATGTTATGTTCTGCCTTTTTTTTTCTGCCCTCTCAATGTTATGTTTGCTTGATTATGTTCTGCCCTCTCAATGTTATGTTCTTGCCTCTCAATTATGTTCTGCCTCAATGTTATGTTCTTGCCCTCTCAATGTTATGTTCTTGCCTCCAATGTTATGTTCTTGTCTCAATTTGTTTTCCTCAATGTTATCTTGCCTCTCAATGTTATGTTCTTGCCTCTCAATGTTATGTTCTTGCCTTCAATGTTATGTCTCATCATGTTGTTTCTGCCCTCAATGTTATGTTCTTGCCTCTCAATGTTATGTTCTTGCCCTCTCAATGTTATGTCTTGCCTCAATGTATGTTCTGCTCTCAATGTTTTTGCCTCTCAATGTTATGTCTTGCCTCTCAATGTTATGTTCTTGCCTCCTCAATGTTTGTTCTTGCCTACACTTCTATTTTTCCTCATCCTCATGTTTCTCTTCTAACTTCTCAAGCTTTTGTTATTCCTCATGCATGCTCCTGTTCTTGCTGCTCTTCATGCTCCTGTTCTTGCTGCTTCTCATGTAACTGTTCTTGCTGTTCCTCATGCTCCTGTTCTTACTGCTCATCATGCTCCTGTTATTTCTGCTCCTCATGATTCTGTTCTAGCTGCTCCTCATGATCCTGTTTTTGCTGCTTCTCATGGAACTGTTCTTGCTGTTCCTCATGCTCCTGTTCTTGCTGCTCCTCATGTTCCTGTTCGTGTTCTCCTCACCCTCCTGTTCTTTCTCCTTCTCACCCTCCTGTTCTTCCTGTTTTTTCATCTGTGTTTCTTCCTCTTTTTGTTTCTGTTCTTGTCTCATATTTATGTTATTGTTCTCTTGTGCTTACAAGCTATGGCAAATGTCTGGTTCCTGCAAGGAAAAATTAAATGGCTTCTCAGGGGTTCGGTCCAGTACTAAAAGGCTCACTAAATGGGAAAAATTAAAAGCCTCAGGAAGAATGGTATTTTTTTTTAAATATTTTTTTTTTCCTTTATAGACTATTTCGAATTCTGTTTATTTGTGTAATGGCCCCAGTCATGTAAATGACTTTGTATGTGTAACTGGTCTGGCCACTGTGAACGAACCCGTATCTGTAAATGGCCTCATCCGTGTGAATGACCGCTCATCTGTGAATGGCAAGCGTGAATGGTTATGCATTTATGTATGGCTTCACATGGTGAACGGCATCTCATGTAAATAGTCTCGCTCCTGTAAATGGCCTCGCTCCTGTAAATGGCCTCGCTCCTGTAAATGGCCTCGCTCCTGTAAATGACCTCGCTCCTGTAAATGGCCTCGCTCCTGTAAATGGCCTTGCCAATGCGTATCATATGGTTTAATGTTGGCCTTATTACTGATAAAAGATATCTGAACTAATTTCCCAGAGGAATATTTTCAACAGTAACTGTCGATCCAAGTTTTAAATATTATTTTCTTCCTTTTCTTCCCACCAATTCTCTTTCTGTTTATTTCCTCTTTCTTAGCCTCTTTTTATCATTAAGTATGTCTCTTTTCACCCTTTACTTGTGTGTATTTTTTAAAAATTTAAAATTGAAGTCATTAGACGGACACTTGAAGTGTTTATGAAAAAAAATCATTTATACATATATACATACGTATATACATACATACGTATATACATACATACATACATACATACATACATACATACATACATACATACATACATACATACATACATACATACTCATTCTCACTCTCTCTCTCTCTCTCTCTCTCTCTGTCACTACATATTGGTGAGTACCATCCTTCAGTACCTCAACCACTTCTCTTTTTTTCAGGCTTAATCTTGTTGCCTCCTTCAGCAGTGTCTCCTGCACCTCCTCTGTAATACATGATGTATACCCAGAGACGAGATGGATGACTGGTAGAAGGAAACACTGAATGATGTTTCCTGAGCCACTATGGTAAGTTACGCCTCCAGTAACACTGACCGATGTTTAACACATCGCACGAGGGTGAAATTATTTACAACATCTAGAGATAAAAATGGTTATAACTGATCATAATTTTTAAAGGGTGGACTGGTAAACCAGGGAAAGGCCTCGGTCAAATGACCAAAACCTCCAATGGTGGGTCATCATCTGACTAAGACCCGCGAGAGGAGACACTTGCCCTGTTTTCTGACGAACTTTACCTAATCCTAACATTATCTCTCAGTCTACAGCAGGATTCGAACCTACACACTCTGTATCAAAGTACGTAGTACATTAACCCTAGGATCTGGTTAAGTGGCTTAAGTACAACTTTCTTTGACGCAGAGTGTGTAGGTTCGAGTCCTGCTGTGGACTGAGAGATAATGTTTATAACACTGACCTATGTGGGAGACTTCCTAGTTGACATCCCCTCACCCTCCCTCACACACTGTCTCTCAAGGCTCCTACGCCTTAAAGGAAATAAGTGCGTCTCTCTTAGAACTGAAAAACCTTAACTTAATTTGCAAAATATTGAAAACACAAGTTTCTTGAAGTACTGGTTGTTACCCAGGTTTCTGAAGTACTGGTTGTTACGCAGGTTTCTGAAGTACTGGTTGCTACCCAGGTTTCTGAAGTACTGGTTGTTACCCAGGATTCTGAAGTACTGGTTGCTACTTAGGTTTCTGAAGTACTGGTTGTTACCCAGGTTTCTGAAGTATTTGCGGCTTCCCATGTTTCAGCTCATGAATTATTAAGGAATATTCAAAAGGACTAATCATTCACTGGTTAGACAGCGTAGTGGGATCGAGAGATAACTGAACTTGACTCCAAGAAGTCAAGATCAACACCAGATATCTTTCTACTCCGTCATTCACTCTTCATCTTAGGGAGAACTTTTCTAAAAGATTGTCTGAAATCTGTTCTTATTGAAATCACAAAAATCTGTATCCTTATCTGTATGCTAATACGAACAAAATGACGCTAAATAGTTATCTAATGAGGATTTAATGATAGAAGTAGTTAGTGAAAAGTTTGAGGGGAACACAATAGAAAGTCATGAAGTAACGAAAGAAACACTGTTGACTCATGATTTACTAATAGAAAAATAATGAATAATCTTCATTAGTAGATAAATAAAGCGACAGTAACGTTAGTAAGAGAAAGCCCTAACAAGAGAAATGTAAGCAAGAGAAATATTATGTTGAAAATGATATAATATAAAGACAGGTTGATGATTAAGACTCATATATATCAGTTGGAAGTGATGATTATGTAATCAGTCCATCGACCTTTGAGGGACTGACCCCCTCAAATACTATTTCTAAAAGGTTAGTGGACTGATTACATCATCTTCCTATCACTACTATTTCTGCTGCCTCTGTATTTGACTGAAGAAGCCTCCTGTGTAGGCGAAACGTTTCAACAATAAAGATACCCAACTGTTGCACATGTGTCTTAATCATCAATGAATTGTTAATGTGACGTTAGTCAGGTATACGTAGGCAAGAGGAACGAGAATGTGATAAAAGTTAGCCAAAGAAACGATTTTGAGCAGAATATGACAAAAGAGGTTCTCTCCCCCGGGCTTCCCAAGACTTAAATTGTTTCCAGGAAATCTCTTTATTTTCGGCGAGTGGTAGTGGTGTGCGCCCCGGCATATAGATGACCAGAATCAGCCATTGTTTTCTTGTAAAGAGAGTAATATGTGTGGTTACCGTGGAGAAAGGGATGAGGCAAGTGGGAATTCTGGAATCAAGGGCAGGAATCAGCGGTGGAATTACGAGTACACGATAGGAACAAAACTGTTCCTATAATTTCGAAAGGAGTGATTGGCTCTGGAGGGGGAGGGGTGAGTGTTTGGTTTATAAATAATGGAAAATTGACAAGAGACCGCTAGCTCAGGTGACGGTACGGATGCTAAGAGTAAACAAGGAGTCGTAGATCTTAAAGCCAAAAACGACGTAATGAAATCCTTGTTTGTAATTGCTTACATCAAATTACTTGATTTGAGGGTTGAGCTCTGGCTCTTGGTGTCGCCTCTTACGTTCTGCAAAAACCTATTTCCTTAGGAGTCGAGGGAGACACTTCCTGCCTCTGTTCATCTAGCAGTAAGTATATATTAAGATGACAGTCAACTATTGTTGAATGTAACCCAATGAAATATTTGGATATCAATGAAAATAAGCAACACTGGTTGTTGTTGTTGTTGCTGCTGCTGCTCCTGTTGTTATAGCTGATGTTTTTTTTTTTTTCTTGGTACTGGTGGTGGTCGTGATGTTGCTGGTGGTGGTGTTGTTGTTGCTATTGTTACTGGTGTTTATATTGTTGCTCCTCCTCCTCTTCTTGTTGTTGCTATTGTTCTTCTTCTTATATCTCATTTTTTCTACCTCCTCTTTTTTTTTCCTAAAGTACTCTTGACGGTACAAAGGAAAGTTACTCTATAATATTTCTGGGATCAACCATGATTACCTACCATCCACCAAGAAGTTAGTCGTCGCTATGGTATTAAGGTTTATCAACGATAATTTTGTAAAATAACCCCAGCGTTCTTTCCCAAATTATAAACAAGACACATGTGATACACTGACAAAGACGCTTAGATAGTTGAGGAATGTGCAGCGTTTCCACCTTTTCCTTCCCTTTCTTCTCATTTTAAAGACAGGCTGTAATGTTTCTTAAGTAATGGAAAGAGATTTTCCTTCCCAAGATCAAGGTGAAGCCAGTAGACTCGTAGGTGAGTATTATTTATATTCAGCATCATTTGAAGGTGTTTGTAACATCAATCTGTATACTTAACAGGGCAGCAACCTTCCCTCCGACCGCTGATACAACATTCAAGTCACGGATTGATACATAGTAGACCATAGCATTAAAAATAATCTGATTGCTTGAAATTCCTGTCGATATTTTATGTTTGGTGATAGTTTTTATATAAAAATAAATCTCCTTTCTTTTATTTTGAACTTTTTTAAAAGTGTTGATATGGAATAGTAAGATACTTCACAATTGTTATTAGTACTATTACCAAATTATAGGTTAAAAAATCGACTAAAATATCAAATTTTCTTTAATTAATACATTCCAAAACTGAAAGTTTGATGCTGATCGCAAGATCAACATCAAACACACACACACACACACACACACACACACACACACACACACACACACACACACACCTTATTATTCCTACCACCAAAGTCTACCTACCTACCACCACTGTCACTAATGTCACCAAAATTACAATCACTACCAGCACCACAACCACCGCCACCACTACCACCACTACTTCCCTCTCCCTCCCAGTCCATGCAGACCGATTAATCACATAAGCCACTCTGAGGTCCGACAGAGAGTCACTTGTATGTTCATGGTAACGAACTGCCGCTGGTGTGCCCAGTACCAGGGCTCTGAAGAGCACTTGAAGCTGGCGTCATGATCATTGTTATCCTGTAACCACTGGACATGAGTAAGGGTCAGTGTGCTACCCACTTGACCACTGCTCCACTGCATGACTATCCCATAGTTCAGGTAGCAGTTACATTTCTTTTCCAGATTTTGCCACCGAAGTGGCTAGTTTATTGTGCACACAAGAGCATATTGATACCCAAAAGGTCTAGGAAATAGGCCCTAAAAGCATTTACAGCAATGCTTATGGATTTATATCCACAGTTCATTTTTATTTGTTATAAGCAAATCTAGGAAATTTGTTTAATATACCTTGAAAAGTAAAAGGACACAAATGAATCTAATGTGACATTTTATTGTGGCAACGTTTCGCTCTCCAGAAGCTTTATCAATACGTTACAAACAATACATGGGCACAGAGGGTATATATATGCTTAGATTGAGATGTAATACTAGTGGTAGTAGTAGTAGTAGTAATATAAGTAATAGTAGTACAATATGGTAGAACAATCAACTTACAAATGAGTAAAAGGTTAAAAAAGCTATTACATAGGTAGCATAAAAATAGGTTAGACAAAAATTTCTGTTGGTGGTTGGATCTGAGAAAGTCTGTTTCAGAGTTCCTCCTGTGATGTGTTCTTGTGTAGCAGAAACTATGTGATGGCAGGGTTTACTGTTTTGAGGAGGATTTTGCTAATACTTCAGAGATGGTGAAGCTGCCTTTATTTTGCTTGATTGTGTTAGAAACAGCGATTAATGATGATTCAAGGTATTTACGTCAGCGGAAATTAGGTTCTCTGATTACTAGTCGGGCGTCGTTGAATTTCATGAGATGATTGGTAGAATTCCGGTGTTGTACGCAGGCGTTGTTCAAGATATCATTCCTACATGCGTTAATGTGTTCATTTAGGCGTGTTTCGAGGTTCCTAGCTGTTTCACCTACATATATCCTGTCACAGCCTCCACAAGGTATAGTGTAAACCCCTGCATTGACTGGTTCGTGATGGTTCGATTTTGTCCTGGTTAGATCCCTTATGGAAGTGCTGGATGCGATGGTGACTCTAGTGTTAGCTTGACCGAGTACCTTGGAAACGTTCAATGCAACCTGACTGTTGGGAAGGATTATAACTTTGTTAGGAGTGGTGTTGGTGCGTGGAGAATTAATGATCTGAAGATCTCTTTTTCTTTCAATCTTTGATGAAAAAGGAAGGAAAATGTAGATCAGAGAAGGTTTGGTGCACATTCCTCGTCAAGAAACTCAGGACTACAAATTCGGTATGCTCTTAGACCTCTGGAAGATCTTAGGCTAGTGTTGCTATAGACCTCTGGAGCATCTCAGGTCATGGGCTGGTGTTGCTATAGACCTCTGGAGCATCTCAGGTCATGGGCTAGTGTTGCTATAGACCTCTGGAGCATCTCAGGTCATGGGCTAGTGTTGCTATAGACCTCTGGAGCATCTCAGGTCATGGGCTAGTGTTGCTATAGACCTCTGGAGCATCTCAGGTCATGGATTAGTGTTGCTATAGACCTTGAATTTTTATATATGCTTGACCCGGGAGAGAGTATGCTGGTGCTAATGACTGTGTAATAATCTTCACATATACCAGGTACTGAGCAATGATAAAATTTGGGTTTAAGATTCAGAATTAAGTGACGTCACTGTGAACGTGTGTATAGCTGTGTGTAAATCTGGAGGTGAGTGTGTATGTATGGACATATGTGTGTGTGTGTGCGTGTAGGGATATTTATGTGAATATGGATGTCTCCGCGTAAATGGATATGTGCGTGTTTGTTTGTGTGTGTGTGAGTCTGCGTGAAAGTGAGTGTATGTGTATATATGAATACATCAGTTTGTGAGTGTGTAGTAGTGTATATGTGTGTACTCACCTATGTGTACTCACCTATTTGTGGTTGCAGGGTCGAGTCATAGCTCCTGGCCCCGCCTCTTCACTGATTGCTACTAGGTCCTCTCTCTCCCTGCTCCATGAGCTTTATCAAACCTAGTCTTAAAACTATGTATGGTTCCTGCCTCCAATATGTCGCTTCTAGGCTATTCCACTTCCTGACAACTCTATGACTGAAGAAATACTTCCTAACATCCCTTTGACTCATAGGAGTCTTCAACTTCCAATTGTGACCCCTTGTTTCTGTGTCCCCTCTCTGGAACATCTTGTCTCTGTCCCATCTACCCAATTTTTCTATTTTCCTCCTGTCCTCTAGTGTCATCAGTCCGATTTCCCTTAACCTTTCTTCGTAGGACAATCCCTTAGCTCTGGGACTAGTCTTGTTGCAAACCTTTGCACTTTCTCTAATTTCTTGACGTGCTTGACCAGGTGTGGGTTCCAAACTGGTGATGCATACTCCAGTATGGGCCTGACGTATATGTATACAGAGTCTTGAATGATTCCTTAGTGAGGTATTGGAACGCTATTCTTAGGTTTGCCAGCCGCCCGTATGCTGCAGCAGTTATCTGATTGATGTGTGCCTCAG
>WNWK01028491.1:0-25329 GCA_009830355.1 Cherax destructor | reverse complement strand
TTAAATTGTACATATGTACAGTTCATAACATACCACTCACAAGTACCGTCGGGTCGTTGATATCAACATAAGAATAATACTAGTATATATAAGTGTGTGTGAAAATGTAGAAATGCTTAAAAATTTATTTTAAAATTCAAAAAGGACTAGACTTGAATTAGACTTTAACAGTGACTAAAAAGGTCTCAATCTATCTTCTGGGGAATCGGAAAAATTAAAAAACCCTTTGGGAAAAAAAAGGAACTATTCCCCCAAAAAAATCCCGAAAGCAGCCCGGGGGGGAAAAAGGGAAAAAATACCCCTTTGGGGCATAGGGTGAAAAGGTTATGGGGAAATTTGGGTCCCCAAAATTTTTTGGGGAAAAAGTGGTACGGTATGTGTTCGGAACACCTAGTGCTCTCCCCCAAATCTCTAACATAGTGTATTTTTTGGATCCATAAGGGCAGTTTTGGTTTTTGGGGAAAATATAATTGTTTGTTTAAAACACTCACAAAATATTCTTAAGTTTTTTTAAAAGAATTTTTTTTTTAATTTTTTTTGAGACAGAGCGGAGTAGTAGAAAAAGGTGGGGGCCCAAGATGGCCCCCGTCGCCAGCCCCCCTCCAAAAGCGACCCTCCCCCCCCTCCCCCCCTTGCCCCCCCTCCCCTCCCCCGCGCCCGGCCCCCGCCCCCCCCCCGACCGCCCCCGCCTTCTGCGGCCTTCTGCCGGATCGCCCCTTAAATTTTCGTTTTTCATTTTCTCAATTTTCTGTAATACTTCGGGCAAAATTTTTACTTTACCCCTATGAGGTTTTTTTCCCCTCTTTTTTAAATTGAACAAAAAAATCCCCCTCAGATCAAGTTTTGAGACCCCCCTCAAAAAGTTTTTAAAGTTATACCTGAGATTTCCCCCCGAAAACCCCCCCAGGGTTTGGAAAACCCCCCCCCCAAGTTTTCCTTTTTAAAATGAGCAAAAAGGGCAAAAAAATAAAACACCCCCAGGTGTGGTGTGGCGTCACTGCCCCCAAAAAATTTTTTGCCCCCCCTTTTTAAATGAACAAATTTATTTTTTCCTCCTGTTGAACATAGGATAACACTAATACACATTAATTTATCCTTCATTTTTTTTTCACACTTTGGGGCATATTTTCCCCTTTTTTTAGGTAACAGGCTAAAAGATACATTTTCCATGTTTTTTAGGTAATACAAGTCATTGACTAAAATCAAATGGGGGAAAAAAAAAAACACAATTAAGATTTGGGGGGACAGAATAAAAACCCCCCTTTTTTTCCCTCAATTTTTTTTCAAAGTCACAATATTTTCCCCTTTTTTTCAATTCATCAGAAAAGGCTCCCAAATCAAAATTTTTTACTGATTCATCAAAAAAAGGGTCAAGTCATAATTTTTTTTTCTATTTCATCAAAAAGGCTCAGTTCAACAAATTTTCCCAAAGTTTTAATAACAAACCTCAATTTTACAAATCACGAAAATTTTTTTCCCTTTTCATTAAAAAAAAAAAAAAAAATAGTTCATCCACAACCCCCAAAACACTTTTTTTCTTTTCATTAAAAAATAAAAACCAAATTTTTTAAATTTTGGGGGGCCCTTCCCTTTCGTGGGGGGGGTTTTTTTATTTTTGTCCCCCGACCACCGGGCGCCTGAGGTCATGACCTGACCTGCTCTCTACCTCACACACACACACACACACACACACACAAAAACCCCAACCCCCCCCCACCCCCCCCTTCCCCCCCTTTTTTCTAATTTTATCAAAAAGTCCATATCCCCGAAAAACCCCTTTTTTTTCCCTTTAAAAAAAATTTTGGGGAACCCCCCAAAAAACCCCTTTTTTTTTTGTTCTCAAAACACCATCTGAATAATACCAAAACAACATATAACTTTTAAACCCCCCCCCCCTTTTCCCTTTTAAATCACTTATTATCATTTGAACACCTTCCCAACCCAACACATATTTACAATTCCCTCAAACATTTTAACCAAATTTTAAAAAAACCCAAAAATAAGATTCCCCAAAATGAATATCCCCAACACAAAGTTTTCATAATCCCCTTATTTCATTTAAAAAATTTCCCAAAACCCCCTTCTCGAAATTTTTCCCTAACCATAGTTCTTTTTCCCCTTTTTTTTTAAATTTATCAAAAAAAATCCGGGTCCCCCGAACATACAAACATTTTTATAAAATATAACTCCGTGGATGGCCCCCGGGTTTTAAACCCACACCCCAAACCCAAAAAAATCCACCCATTTTAAGGGGACTATTTGAAATTTTTTAAATTGATAGATTTCCCCCCAGGAAACCTAGGCAATTTGACAGTAAAAACTAATAGAAAGATATTAAGGCAAGTTGGGTTTTAAATTTGGGTTTTTTTCCCCAAATTAGTAGTTTGGCCGAAAAAAAGCTTGTTTTTACTAGAAACCCCTGGGCCCCACTTGAATCTAGGCGGTGGAGCCCAAATTTCCTTTCCCCTTCCCCGACCAGACTCCACAGAAAAAGACGTCCCAAAAAAGGGAGCACCCCACGTGACCCAACATCTGTCCGGGGGCCCCGGGGGGGACCCAAAATCCCGGGGAAATTTCCCCATAGCCCCCTTTCAGAAACTAGTTTTTTCCCTCTATTCTGGATTTTCTGGGGGAAACGTTAGTAAAGTTATTGGGGTCTTAAGAGAAAACCCTTTGTGTTGGTATGTACCGGTTTGCTTTGGGTTAGTCTAAACTAGTTTCTTTCATATATTACCAAGGGACATCCTAGAACCGGGGAACTCTGAGGTGCAGGCAGGACCACCCCATCTTTTTAGACAAAGTTTCTCCACTGCACATGGTGTTAGGGGGTTATATAAAGGAAGACCCGGACAATACCCCCTTTTTTTCAAGTAAGAACCCCTTTTTCCCCCCCTTTTTAAAAAAGGTTTCCCTTTGAATTAGAAAAAAGTACCAACCCTTTTAATCTGAAAATGTTCAATTCCCTTTTTCAACAGTGCTTGCCCAGGTGACTTCCCCAAAGGGGGGAAACCCAAAAATTTCTATAGGGCCTTCAAACCGGGGGTGGGGATAGCTAGTTTAGCAGACCCCATTAGTTTAAATTTGCTAGACCACAGTTAATGTCCATTTTTTTTAAATAATTTAAATTTTCCCCTGGCCAAAGACTTACTCAGGCTAGTTAAAAACTAACTAATCAGAAGTTATTATTTACAGTAATCTCAGGCGGCTTTTCTAATTTTTGGAAGTTTTTTTTTTAAGTAAATTCTTTTTCAAATTTTGGGGAAACTATTTTAATTAAATTAAAAGGGGTTTCAAGCCAGTTAGGGGGGTTTTTAAAAATTTTTCATTAAAAACTGGTCGATTTAACCTTTTTTTTCCTTGCAAAGGGGGGTTGGGGAAAAAATTTTTTTTCAACAGTTAAATTTTAGGCTGGTTTCCCAAAAAGCAAAACCAATAATTTTGGGCATTAAACCCCAGTTACCATTTTTTTATTTTTTTTAAGAATTACTAAATTTTTTTTTTAAAAAAAATTAAAATTTTCAAAAAACTACATTTTTTTCTGTGTGAATTTTTTTTGTATTTGACTCTTTTTTAAATTTTTGATTTGCTAGCTCAGCCTGAAAAATTTACTTTGGGGTACAGGGAGTTTGGTTGTTTTATAAAAAAATACATTTTAGTTGGGTTTGAGGGTCAGTATTTCTGAGTAAGTCAATTTGGGCCCTTTTCCAAGTTTTTTTAGGGTTTTTGGTCCTTATTTTTCCCCCCAATACCGTATTGTCTGTGGGTTTAATTAGACAAATTAGTGAAAAACTTTAACTAAACCAAAACAATGACGGGGGAGAATCAGAACGCCCCCCTAACAACAAAAAGGGGCTTTGGTCAAAAGGGACGCAAAACGATGTGGGGGCCGGGGTACCCCGACCCCAAATGGGATTAAAATCGAAATCCCGGGGGAAAAGGGAAAGTGGGGGGTTTTTGGGAAACCTCTTAAAGGGAACGAAACCCAGCAGGGGGGGAAAAATTTTAACAGAAAAAAGGGGCAAAAGCGGCAATGTAAAGGGGAGATGACTCTGAAAAAATTGAAAAAAATTTTTAAGGCGACATGGGCCCAAAAATTTTAAAAGGGACCAGCCACCCGGGCCCCTAGAGTTTAGGTTTCCCCATTAAACCTGTTTGGGAATTTGCCCCAAAAATTTTTTGGGGTAAAATTTAAAACCCAAAAAGATGAAAAGGAAATTTTAGATCCAAAAATTTAAATACGTTCACAGCTAAAAGGGGAAAGCCCTGGGCTTGGCCGGCATTACCAAAACACGATATTTAAATTTTCAACATGCCAAGGATCACTAAGGATGGTTTGGCAACACAAGGAAAAAAATCTATATTTTTTCAAATTGCGATCTGGTTTCCGTCATGACCTTCAAATTAGAAATTTTAATCGAAGTATAGTTTACCAATAGTCTCAAAAATTTAAGGAATTGGGGGGAATGGATTGTTAGTGGATTGGGAAATTAGCTAAACTAAGTCATGAGTTACATAAATGGGAACATTTTTTAAAATAAAAAAATTTTTAAAAAGGGGTTGGGGTATTTCCCTTTTAAATGTGGGAAAACCCCCGAAAAGGTGAAAATCGTTTGACCCCCCGGGACCCCGGGGAAAATAAAAAAAGTTCCCGTGGTCGGGAAAACCCCCAAGACAGGCCCCAAAAAGAAACCCCTAAGACATGGTGTTCTGCGAAGGTGAACACACTGCACGAGTTGCTCTTCGGTATGCAACACTGAGCAGTAGGATGTAGAGACTAAAGGAGTTGCAGCTATGCTTAAGGTGTTGGTGGAAGACATGAGGCAGAAGATTGCCAGTCACATCTTTCAGAGTGCTATAATTGCGGAAAGGTAAGCACCATACTGACTATGTCACAACAATTTAAGGGAACCCCAGGCTAGTAGGGACGTTTCTCCAGTAGAATGAAGGCGGAGCCGAGCCTGAAGTGGTAGCCAGCGTGATTAGTTGGGCATAGTCTCTAATCTGGAGTGAGAAGCACAGAGCTGCTGCCCTACCTACAGTCATGGCAGGGGTTGTGAACGGGAACAGATCCGAAACAACCCGGATTATTCTTCGACTAAAGGGCAAAGTGTCCAAATAACAGAGAGTTGGTGGCTAAGTTAAAGTTGAAGGCCACCGACAAGTTAATGCGACATTGGGAGGTGCTATTAAGTCAGGGCCCACCCAAGTCTTATGATGTTGTGGATGTCACTGTTAAACTGGGTGGACATCGCAGAAATATACAGCTTTGGTAGTAAAGACGTTACCTCTGGTATTCGACCAGAGGTCTTAGCACAACCAAGCGAATTGAAAGACCTTGGTGTGAAGCTGGCAGACCAGGACATTACCACTGACACAGTCAGAAATGTGGTATCCTGGTGGGAGCCAACTATCTGATGACTTCCTGTCTCACACGATGGACTGTTAGAAGGAATTGGTTTATACAGATCCCCAGCAGGATATATCATCGGTGGCAGAATTCCTAATGAATTTCCTGCAACGCCAGGAGGGGAAGCTGACACCACGATAGCTGGGGAAGTAGTGATAATGAATGTTGGTACACGACGAACCGCCAGGTAAGCCAAACCAAGTAGGAAGTGACGAACACTTGCCACCTTGGGGAGACGCTTAGGGGTACCTAAAGAGGGAGATAGATTTCATTAAACCCAGGGAACCTCATCAGTGGGGAAGAATTGCTACCAGGGTATATGGGCCACTGGGTGGGAAAGTCGGCTTCTCAGACAAGGCTAGACGTGTGAAAGACAATAAAGTTAAAGGGAAGGGTGTTAAGATCACCGGAACCATAAGTTTACACCCCCAGCGATCCACAAGGGAAACTGACAGTCGGAGTTCAAACCAGAGTCTGCTTCGACGAGAGTGGCCGGACAGCACTCGTGTCCCGGGCCCCCATAAGGGCTATGGAAGGTGAACTTGATATAGACTCAACTGTTACCTTCGTGGCGGAGGATTTGGAAACTTCTAGTCACTAAAAGTTCCACAGGGTAAGTGAGCCGTAGAGCCTTAAACATACCGTGGATCCCTCGGAGTTTATAAACCCACACCCAACAAAACATACGCACATTTGACCAATGAAGGTAACTTATTATGTACATTTTAGTTGATAGATTTACCACCTAGGAACACCTAGCGAAGTTTGTACAATGAGACTAATAGTAGGATTATTAAGGCAACGTTAGATATTATTAACTGTAGCTCTAGCACCCATATAGGTGAGTTATAGGCCTGAATAGACAAGCATTAGATTATGTTAGCTAACGAAACTGGCAGCTCACACTTGAATTAGGCGGTAAGAGCACCAGTTCCTACTTACCAGACCAGACTCCGACAGAACAAGACGTGCTGAGATCAAACAGCACCCCCACGTGACCCAACATCTGTCCTGGGGCCCTGGAGGAGATCCCGAAGTACCGTGGAAATCTGCCCCATCCAGACCCATTACAGTAAGACTAGGCTTTCTTTCTCTCAGTATCGGCCAGTTTTCTGGGGAAACGTTAGTGAGTTATCTGTGGGTCTTAAGCAGACGGACCTTTGTGTTGGTATGTACCAGCGTCTCCTCTAAGTTCAGTCTGGAAGCTAGTGTTACTTACCATATATTACTCAAGGGACATCCTAGAACCAGGGAACTCTGAGGTGCAGGCAGGACACTAATTACCCCATCTTTTGCAGACAAAGTTTCTCCACTGCACATGGTGTTAGGAGGGGTTATATATAAGGAAGAACAGGAACATAGCCACCCTTTTTTTCAAGTAAGTAACCCCTTCCAGTATTGTGTAGGCAGGTGGGATTCCCTTACTGCAATTAGATAGAAATTTGTACCATAGCCACTTGTAAGTCTGAGAGAAGTGTCTCAGAGTGTCGGTGTCAACAGTGTTTGCCCAGAGTGCAGCTTACAAGGGGGCAGTCCCAAAACAAGTTTCTATAATCATCATCTGTGTGTCTCCCAAACTGCCAGAAGTACCTGTAGCCAAGCCTAAGCCTGGCCACTACAACACCAGTCAGTACCTGTAGCCAAGCCTAAGCCTGGCCACTACAACATCAGTCAGTACTTGTAGCCAAGCCTAAGCCTGGCCACTACAACATCAGTCAGTACTTGTAGCCAAGCCTAAGCCTGGCCACTACAACACCAGTCAGTACTTGTAGCCAAGTCTAAGCCTGGCCACTACAACATCAGTCAGTACTTGTAGCCAAGCCTAAGCCTGGCCACTACAACATCAGTCAGTACTTGTAGCCAAGCCTAAGCCTGGCCACTACAACATCAGTCAGTACTTGTAGCCAAGCCTAAGCCTGGCCACTACAACATCAGTCAGTACTTGTAGTCAAGCTAAGCCTGGCCACTACAACATCAGTCAGTACTTGTAGCCAAGCCTAAGCCTGGCCACTACAACATCAGTCAGTACTTGTAGCCAAGCCTAAGCCTGGCCACTACAACATCAGTCAGTACTTGTAGCCAAGCCTAAGCCTGGCCACTACAACATCAGTCAGTACCTGTAGCCAAGCCTAAGCCTGGCCACTACAACATCAGTCAGTACCTGTAGCCAAGCCTAAGCCTGGCCACTACAACATCAGTCAGTACTTGTAGCCAAGCCTAAGCCTGGCCACTACAACATCAGTCAGTACTTGTAGCCAAGCCTAAGCCTGGCCACTACAACATCAGTCAGTACTCTGTAGCCAAGCCTAAGCCTGGCCACTACAACATCAGTCAGTACCTGTAGCCAAGCCTAAGCCTGGCCACTACAACATCAGTCAGTACTTGTAGCCAAGCCTAAGCCTGGCCACTACAACATCAGTCAGTACCTATAGCCAAGCCTAAGCCTGGCCACTACAACATCAGTCAGTACCAGTAGCCAAGCCTAAGCCTAGCCACTACAACATCAATCAGTACCAGCAGCCAAGCCTAAGCCTGGCCACTACAACATCAGTCAGTACCTGTAGCCAAACCTAAGCCTGGCCACTACATCAGTCAGTACCTGTAGCCAAGCCTAAGCCTGGCCACTACAACATCAGTCAGTACTTGTAGCCAAGCCTAAGCCTGGCCACTACAACATCAGTCAGTACTTGTAGCCAAGCCTAAGCCTGGCCACTACAACATCAGTCAATACTTGAGCCAAGCCTAAGCCTGGCCACTACAACATCAGTCAGTACCTGTAGCCAAGCCTAAGCCTGGCCACTACAACATCAGTCAGTACCTGTAGCCGCTTCAAGCCTGGCCACTACAACATCAGTCAGTACTTGTAGCCAAGCCTAAGCCTGGCCACTACAACATCAGTCAGTACTTGTAGATAAGCCTAAGCCTGGCCACTACAACATCAGTCAGTACTTGTAGCCAAGCCTAAGCCTGGCCACTACAACATCAGTCAGTACCTGTAGCCAAGCCTAAGCCTGGCCACTACAACATCAGTCAGTACTTGTAGCCAAGCCTAAGCCTGGCCACTACAACATCAGTCAGTACCTGTAGCCAAGCCTAAGCCTGGCCACTACAACATCAGTCAGTACCTGTAGCCAAGCCTAAGCCTGGCCACTACAACATCAGTCAGTACTTGTAGCCAAGCCTAAGCCTGGCCACTACAACATCAGTCAGTCTGTTCACATTGCAAGTTGCTCCACATACATGCCCATCTATGCTCACGTTATCATGAGCACAGATACACACAGAGAGGAGATTACCACGACGTTTCGGTCCAACTTGGACCATTTACAAAGTCACATTAACAGAAAGAAGAGAAGGAGGGAGTATATATAGGCAAAAAAGTTGGAAAGAATAAGACGCTTACCTATATATACTCCCTCCTTCTCTCCTTTCTGTTAGTGGGACTTTGTAAATGGTCCAAGTTGGACCGAAACGTCGTGGTACGCTCCTCTCTGTGCAGGTTATTTGTGTATTGTTCCAGTCACGGTATTGTGCCTTTTTGTTATTTATAAGTAGGTACCTGGGACTTCTCAGTGTATATACACTGAGACACATACACCTCTCAGTGTATATATACTGACACACATACACCTCTCAGTGTATATACACTGACACACATACACCTCTCAGTGTATATACACTGAGAGACATACACATCTCAGTGTATATATCCTGTATTTACTCTTAAAGGGATTAATAAAAATCAATGCAACATAAAATACTATATATTTGTAAATACATAACTCATATACACTATATAAATTTATATAAAAATCGATACAGCAGTGTACATGTATATAAACTTTGGCAATTTATCATTAACATCGCTAAACCATAATATATTAACTCACAACCAAGAAATATAACACAAGATTAACAGCTCACAGAGGGAGACAAGACTGCACTGACTGGACGTAGGATCGAGCACACACCAGTGACTGGACGTAGGATCGAGCACACACCAGTTACTGGACGTAGGATCGAGCACACACCAGTTACTGGACGTAGGATCGAGCACACACCAGTTACTGGACGTAGGATCGAGCACACACCAGTTACTGGACGTAGGATCGAGCACACACCAGTTACTGGACGTAGGATCGAGCACACACCAGTTACTGGACGTAGGATCGAGCACACACCAGTTACTGGACGTAGGATCGAGCACACACCAGTTACTGGACGTAGGATCGAGCACACACCAGTTACTGGACGTAGGATCGAGCACACACCAGTGACTGGACGTAGGATCGAGCACACACCAGTTACTGGACGTAGGATCGAGCACACACCAGTTACTGGACGTAGGATCGAGCACACACCAGTTACTGGACGTATGATCGAGCACACACAAGTTACTGGACGTAGGATCGAGCACACACCAGTGACTGGACGTATGATCGAGCACACACCAGTTACTGGACGTATGATCGAGCACACACCAGTTACTGGACGTAGGATCGAGCACACACCAGTTACTGGACGTATGATCGAGCACACACCAGTTACTGGACGTATGATCGAGCACACACCAGTTACTGGACGTAGGATCGAGCACACACCAGTTACTGGACGTAGGATCGAGCACACACCAGTGACTGGACGTCCTCAGTTATAATTAAGCAGAAAATATTCTACGTAGAGTTAATGATGCTGTGATATGGCACTGAAGAATATATTCTGGAGGAAAACAGAAACCATTCTGTCAGGAAATTGAAACCATAGGTGTGTATATTTCGGGTTTGAAGACCGTTTTCTGAGGGCGAAATTTATATATATATATTTTTTATGCAAGGGCGAGATGTAGATATGTTGGAGTGAAAGGCATGTACAGTGTGAGTGTACTCACCTACTCACCTAATTGTGGTTGCAGGGGTCGAGACTCAGCTTCTGGCCCCGTGTGTTTGTATGTGTGTGTGTGTCTTGTATATAGTAAATAATGATCGGTGTCGTATTTATTATGTAAATAAATTATAGCATATATTTCCCTGTTAAAATGAATTAGTTTTTTATATCATTCGTAGCAATGTTAACATGAACAAGACTTCAGCATCACAGCAGAAGAATATTATACCAAGATTAGATAAGGAGAGTATCTAACAGTGCTTGGCACAGTGACACATGAAGGAGGGCAAGTGTCTTGATGATGGTGAAGGAGTCTTGATCCATGGAACTGTACAGGTTTTGTCCTTTCCTCAGTACACAGGTGATTACCTCCCAGTAACTCTCTCAGGCGTCTCGGGTGTTTTGCAGGTGTTTATATTGTTCTCTAGAATCAAACGGAGCTTGATTCATCTCGGACAAATAATAATAGTTCTGCTATTTTCTGTACAACTATAACTACAACTACAACTACAACTACTATTACTACTGCAACTACAACTACTACTACAACTACTACTAGAACAACTACTACTACTACTACAACTACTACTACTGTAACTGATCCACCATGAGGCCTGGTCACAGACCGGGCAGCAGGGGCGTTGACCCCCGGAATCCTCTCCAGGTATACTCCAGGTATACAACTACTACTACAACAACTACTACTACTACAACTACTACTAACCCCAGATAAAGGGAATAACAATCAGCAAACTCAACCCGTACATAAGAGGCAGGGAAACCGTATAATGTATATTGTTACAGACACGGTATTGTGCCCTTGTGTTTTTCAATAAGGAAACTCAAATGTACTCTTGATAATCACTAAATTCAATAATAATTGCAGTTCTAGGTCTTCATCATACTTATAGTAATAATCTTATCACTACTGTCGTTAGTAAATTTTTAATCCACACATCACTAAACAATAAGCAGGTTTATGGAGCAACTTGCAATGTGAACAGACTGACTGATGTTGTAGTGGCCAGGCTTAGGCTTAGCTACAAGTACTGACTGGTGTTGTAGTGGCCAGGCTTAGGCTTGTAGTGGCCAGGCTTAGGCTTGGCTACAAGTACTGACTGATGTTGTAGTGGCCAGGCTTAGGCTTGGCTACAGGTACTGACTGATGTTGTAGTGGCCAGGCTTAGGCTTGGCTACAAGTACTGACTGATGTTGTAGTGGCCAGGCTTAGGCTTGGCTACAAGTACTGACTGATGTTGTAGTGACCAGGCTTAGGCTTGGCTACAATTACTGACTGATGTTGTAGTGGCCAGGCTTAGGCTTGGCTACAGGTACTGACTGATGTTGTAGTGGCCAGGCTTAGGCTTGGCTACAAGTACTGACTGATGTTGTAGTGGCCAGGCTTAGGCTTGGCTACAAGTACTGACTGATGTTGTAGTGGCCAGGCTTAGGCTTGGCTACAAGTACTGACTGATGTTGTAGTGGCCAGGCTTAGGCTTGGCTACAAGTACTTCTGGCAGTTTGGGAGACACATATGATGATCAAACTAAATGCAAATTATGTGATCAGGCATATGGTCACTGTCTTGAACACTATGTGCTTAATTGTCCACTTATTGAGGAATATAGAGATAGACAGTATAATAACCTATGTGACATGTCAAGATATCTTATTCATGAAAATAAGATACCAGTTATACTAAGCAAATTTCCTAAATTTGCTTGTAACAGATAAGTGAAATGTAGATATAAATCCAAATGTACAATTGTTAACCCTTTTGGTGCCTAGTGCCTAGGCCTTTTGTGTATCCATATGCTCTTGCGCTGCCGTCCACAGGATGGATATGGGTGCACAATAAACTAGCCACTTCGGTGGCAAAATCTAAATCTAATAAACAATAAATCTGGTTCGTATTCCGGAGCATATTTGTGTAGCTGCGTTAAAAAGTGTTTTAACATTTTATTAGCCAATACGGTCTACCGGAGTTGGGGAAGCGCGTAAACCCTTAGGGGTCATGCAGCACTTGGTTAATGGGAGGTAATCAGGTTTGATGTGAGGAAGGGATGGGCTGCTCCAGTTTTGAGATCCCATCACCAGTATTTCTTTTGTGGAATGGCAGACAGGTAACCAGCAGTGCCAGGTATTGAATACTCACCTCTGGTTCTTCTATGTAACTAGTGCCAGGCACTGCAGCTATACCCCTGGTTCTAAGTGATCAGCAGTGCCAGGTACTGCAGCCACACCCCTAGTTCTAAGTGACCAGCAGTGCCGGTCACCACAATACTTACCTGACCCTTCCAAACACTGGATATTCGGACCTAACTGGAGTCTTCCTGGGGTTAATTTCAAGGGGTCAGCGCCCCATTAGCCTGGTCCCAGACCAAGCACTTTAATATCGTCTTCTGTTTAAGATGCCTCAGATGCAAGGGTTAATAGTATATTTAACGTCAGTAATAAATACCAGAGAGACTAATAATAACCAGCCATGGTGGTGACTGGAGTGTCGTACGATCCCCCTCCTCCACACTCTGCTGCCACTGTCTGGTACTGGGTACTTGTGACGGTCTTGGTGACGTACTGGGGTACTTGCTGGGTCTGGGTCACTGTCTGGGTGATATACTGGGGCACTTTCTGGGTCTGAGTGACTGTTTGGGTAAGGTACTGTGGCACTTGCTGGGTTTGGGTTACTGTATGTGTGATGTACTGTGGGACCTGTTGGGTTTGCGTAACGTACTGGGGTACTTGCTGTGTTTGTGTTACTGTCTGTGTGATGTACTGGGGCACTTGCTGTGTCTGTGTGACTGTCTGGGTCATATACTGTGGAACCTGCTGGGTTTGTGTCACTGTCTCGGTCTGGTACAGTGGTACCTGTTGAGTCTGGGTCACTGTCTGAGTGATGTACTGAGGCACTTGCTGTGTTTGGGTCACCGTTTGAGTCTGGTACGAGGGTATTTCTTGAGCTTGGGTCACTGTTTGGGTGACATACTGAGGCACTTGTTGGGTCTGGGTCACATACTGCATCTGGGTGCTGTAACTGGTCACCGTCTGCAAGTATTAAGAAAATAAATAGTTTCAGTTTTAGATGTGAATCATGAACTAGATGTGAGGTGATAAAATTCCTTGTGGATCATTCAATGAAAAGAGTGGCTAAGGCTCGATCCTCTGTCTGGTAATGTCAGAGTAGAAACTCTACTCTCGTGCCAGGCTTCATGATACAAGAGTTTAGTTCACTTAGTAGATACATAGACAATTAGGATATCCCCAATAAGGCTAACTAAATGATAGAACAAAGGATAACAAGACAGTAATAACAGCAATCACAGAAACCAAAATATTTATGGGTTATATAGGTTTGATCCGAGGAATGATAGCTCCGGTTCCTTGGATTAACAGCCATTTACCATCATAAGAATGAAAAAATGCTTCTTAAAATGAGAAAACTCCCAGATCTTACCTGAGTTTGATACTGCGTCTGGTACTGCGTTTGCGTCTGGTATTGCGTCTGATACTGCGTCTGATACTGCGTTTGCGTCTCGGTGATGTACTTGAGCTGGGAATCAGTGATGTAGGACGTCTCAGTGAAGTAACGAGCCCTGGTAACGTACTGGATGTCCTTCACTACCTGCCAGTACCAACGAGACAACCATCAAGGAAATTTATCAAAAAAATATTATAATCTTCGTGTACAAACCCAAGGCCTATGGTCACTGTCTTGAACACTATGTGCTTAATTGTCCACTTATTGAGGTATATAGAGATAGAGAGTATAATAACCTATGTGACATGTCAAGATATCTTATTAATGAAAATAAGATACCAGTTATACTAAGCAAATTTCCTAAATTTGCTTGTAACAGATAAGTGAACTGTAGATATAAATCCAAATGTACAATTGTTAACCCTTTTGGGGCCTAGCTCCTAGGCCTTTTGTGTATCCATATGCTCTTGCGCTACCGTCCACAGGATGGATATGGGGTGCACAATAAACTAGCCACTTCGGTGGCAAAATCTAAATCTAAACCCAAGATATTATTATTTTCAAGGCACCGCCGTCTCCCACAGACAGGGTGACCTGAAGAGAAACACAAAAGTTTTTATCTTTAAAATTTAGTAATATATACAGGAGAAGGGGTTACTAGCCCCTTGCTCCCGGAATTTTAGTCGCCTCTTACGACACGCATGACTTACGGATGAAGAATTCTATTAAACTATACCACGGGTGGGGTTCGAACCCGCGGTCAGTCTCAAAACTCCAGACCGTCGCGTAAGCCACTAGGCCAGCTAGCTTCAATAAGATTCATCCAACTAGGTATATTTCTACACCATAGGAAGGTTAGCATAGGCCACCACTGAGTCAAGAATTCTATTATTAGTAGTAATAGTAGTAGTAGTAGTTTTTTACAGGAAAATGTTAAATCCGAAGAGGTACCTTGATTATGATTGAACATAAATGATTTCTATTTCCTGGTCTGTATGATCCTGTATGATCTCTGTATGATCCTGTATGATCTCCGTACGATACTTGGACTTACCTCTGTCTTGGTTTGGACTACAGGTGGGGCAGTAGAAGTGACAGTCTGCTGCTGTATGACTGTAGAAGGATAGTATTTAGTCTGTGTGATCTGACTGTAGACTGTGGTAGGCAGGGCACGCGTCCTCGTCTGAACTACAGTAGTCGGGATGAATTTGGTAGTCGTGACGAGCGAGACTTTGGTCTCTGGCTCGCACGAGGACACAGATGGTTTGCCATAGAGGCTAGATGGTGGCTCAGGAGCTGGAGGAGCCTCTGGATAGATGTTGTTGTTGTTTATTGTTGGGGTGGGTTGGGGCAGAGGTGCTGGAGCAGGTGCACCATATTTTGGAGATGGTGGTGGTGCACCATAGGCTGGTGATGGGGGTGGAGCACCATATTTTGGAGATGGTGGGGGTTCTCCGTAGCTAGATGGTGCTGGTGATGGTGTTGAGAGTGAAATCTGTGAAGAAAGCAGCATCAGTGTGATGTACTAACATTAATACTTAGTTGTATGATGCGGTCAGTATTGAACCCAAGTGTAAGTTTATTTAGGCACATTTATACATAAATACAATTGGGGCCCTCGATAAACCCTAGTTTTAAACCTGGATAAACCCTGTTTTAACACCCTATAACGCTTTAATTTAAAACCATCACAAAATCTCTATTTAAAGTCCCTAATAAACCCTGGTCTAGAGCTTAGACAAACACCCACCTGAGGTAGACTGAAGTCTTTTGAGACGCTGAAGAAGGTCGGGTTGGCCTGGCCGAGGGTTGCAACACACACCAACACCCACAACACAAACCTCATCTTATTCTGTAACACTTTAAACATTGTAATGTGGGTTGGTTGGTTGGTTAATGGGGTTTCAAGCCTATCGACTACACTAGGGTCATTAGGGCTGCCCACTACCTTTTCAGTAATAGATAACAATACTCGAGTCCCTAAAATAAGGATCATGTACTTGTAGAAATAAACATTATTATTATTAAGGTAAACTCTCGATATATATATATATATATTATATATATATATATATATATATATATATATATATATATATATATATATATATATGTATGTGTGTGTGTGTGTGTGTGTGTGGGTCTGAAAAGTTAATCCATATTGTATGTATTAGATTAGGGTATTCTTGACTGGCTGTGTACAGGAGATATGCAGCCTTTATGACCTTCGTGTAGTAGATAGACTTTAAACCCCATGAACCAACCATCTAATATAATATATAAATATACCAAAATGAATTGCTAAAAAAACATTGTGATTAATGTAATTCGAAAGGCTTTCCATACTATAGGCCTTTTTAAATAGTATTGATAATATTTTGAAATGAAATTTTGAGTTTTGATTTAGATTTTTTGCCATGTCACTCACAGGTTGAGGATGGGTAGTTTTGACTGGCACCAAAGCACCTTGACTGGCACCAAGGCACCTTGAAGTGGTTGAGTAAGAGAGGGAAGGGAGAAGGAATGTAGGTGAAGTGAAAGGGTGGAAAGATTTAGCTGGAAGGACGTAACAGTGATATGTGAGGTAACTGGGAGGGAGAGGGAGGGAGAGAGGGAGAAAGGGAGAGGATATGAGGGAAGGAATCACAGCAGACAGTTTCCAATCTTCGGAGATAGTGTTGAAATCTTTACAATCTTCATATATATATATATATAATATATATATATATATATATATATATATATATATATATATATATATATAAATATATATATATATATATATATATATATATATATATATATATATATATATATATATATATATTATTCGCGCGTACATATTTTGATTTCTCTTAAGTGCTGTGAAGATGGCATAGCATTAAGCGGAAGATGGTACTCGAATCGCCTGAAGATACTCAACTTTCTCATCTTTGAGAGACTCCCAAGAAGGAAGCAGAGAGAGAGAGAGAACTATTATATATATATATATATATAAATGAAAGCAAGTCTTCCCGTTATTACTCAGCATTTTGTGAACAATTGCAACCTAAGACATAACTGGTATGTGAAGAAGTGCTTGGAGAGGCGGGTCAGCCTGGGGAAGGCATCTACCCAGGGTCACTCAGGTGCATTAACAGTCACCTTTCACTTTCAGGTGGCCACAAAAAAGGCCAGACACAGGTAACCACTCTCACATTGCTTGGCCAGATGGTGATGACACACAAATTTGATATGTGATTGAATTCATGAATCTTCATGCCATATTAACGCTCTGCATGATTTTATTCATGATTTCTGATGAGTAAGACATGTGTGCAATAGTTATCTATATTCCCGAGGTGTTTCGCCTACACAGTAAGCTTCTTCAGTCGCATACACAGGTGACTAATATGGAGACGCAAGCTGTTGAGATGTAGTGTGAGGTGGTCAGTCCCTCAACCTTGACGACGTAGTGTGAGGTGGTCAGTCCCTCAACCTTGACGACGTAGTGTGAGGTGGTCAGTCCCTCAACCTTGACGACGTAGTGTGAGGTGGTCAGTCCCTCAACCTTGACGACGTAGTGTGAGGTGGTCAGTCCCTCAACCTTGACGACGTAGTGTGAGGTGGTCAGTCCCTCAACCTTGACGACGTAGTGTGAGGTGGTCAGTCCCTCACCCTTGACGATGTAGTGTGATGGTCATCTCACCCTTGACGACGAGTGAGGTGGTCAGTCCTCACCCTGACGACGTAGTGGAGGTGGTCAGTCCTCAACCTGACGACGTAGTGAGGTGTCAGTCCTCACCTGACGACGTAGTGAGGTCAGTCCTCACCCTGACGACGTAGTGAGGTGTCAGTCCTCAGCCTTGACGACGTGTGAGGTGGTCAGTCCTCAGCCTGACGACGTAGTGAGGTGTCAGTCCTCAACCTTCACGACGTAGTGAGGTGTCAGTCCTCAGCCTGACGACGTAGTGAGGTGGTCAGTCCTCACCCTTGACGACGTAGTGTGAGGTGGCAGTCCTCAACCTGACGACGTAGTGAGGTGGTCAGTCCTCAGCCTTGACGACGTAGTGTGAGGTGGTCAGTCCCTCAACCTTGACGACGTAGTGTGAGGTGGTCAGTCCCTCAGCCTTGACGACGTAGTGTGAGGTGGTCAGTCCCTCACCCTTGACGACGTAGTGTGAGGTGGTCAGTCCCTCAGCCTTGACGACGTAGTGTGAGGTGGTCAGTCCCTCAACCTTGACGACGTAGTGTGAGGTGGTCAGTCCCTCAACCTTGACGACGTAGTGTGAGGTGGTCAGTCCCTCAGCCTTGACGATTTCGTGAGAGTAGTGAGGTGGTCAGCCCCTCACCCTTGACGACGTAGTGTGAGGTGGTCAGTCCTCAGCCTCTGACGACGTAGTGTGAGGTGGTCAGTCCCTCACCTGACGAACTACTGTACAGATGATCAGTCTTCACTGACGACTGTGAATGTATGAAGATGATAAATCCCACGACTTACACGATATGTCTGTACTGTCATCCCACTTACACTGTATGATCATCCTAACATTGATCAGTCACACTGTATGATCATCCCACTGAATAACATTACACTGAATCATTACACTGTACCTGAAATCTGAATACATCCGATACATACTGAATAACATCTGACTTACTGAATAACATTACACTGAATACATTCACTGAATAACATTACCGACATACTGAATAACATCCCACTGAATCATTACACTTACACCTGAATAACATTACCGTCATTACTGAATAACATACTCTCACTGAATAACATTACACTGAATAACATACTACATACACTGAATAACATTACACTGAATAAATTACACTGAATAACATCACTGAATAACAACCTGAATAACATCCTGTAACATTACTGAATAACATCCCACTGAATAACACCTGAATAACATCCTTCACCTGATACTACACTGAATAAATTACACTGAATAACATCCTACTGAAACTACACTGAATAACATATGAATAACATTAATGAATATACTGAATAACATCCGTCATTACACTGAATACATTACACTGAATAACATTACACTGAATAACATTACACTGAATAACATCCCTCAACCTTTTGAATAACATTCACTGTACTTGAATAACATCACCTAAAACACATGAATAACATTACACGATCATCCTGTACATACACTGATACACTAGTGTAATTACACAATCTACACTGAATAACATTCACTAAACATCTGAATAACAACGATAATTACACTGAATAACATTAACTGAATACATATCTGAATAACATTACACTGAATAACATTAACTGAATAACATTACACTGAATAACATTCTACTGAATAACATTACACTGAATAACATTACACTGAATAACATTACACTGAATAACATTAACACTGAATAACATTACACTGAATAACATCTCACTGATTAACATTACACTGAATAACATTACACTGAATAACATTACACTGAATAACATTATACTGAATAACATTACACTGAATAACATTACACTGAATAACATTACACTGAATAACATTACACTGAATAACATTACACTGAATAACATTACACTGAATAACATTACACTGAATAACATCCCACTGAATAACATTACACTGAATAACATTACACTGAATAACATCCCACTGAATAACATTACACTGAATAACATTACACTGAATAACATTACACTGAATAACATTACACTGAATAACATTACACTGAATAACATTACACTGAATAACATTACACTGAATAACATCCCACTGAATAACATTACACTGAATAACATTACACTGAATAACATTACACTGAATAACATTACACTGAATAACATTACACTGAATAACATTACACTGAATAACATTACACTGAATAACATTACACTGAATAACATTACACTGAATAACATTACACTGAATAACATTACACTGAATAACATTACACTGAATAACATTACACTGAATAACATTACACTGAATAACATCCCACTGAATAACATTACACTGAATAACATTACACTGAATAACATTACACTGAATAACATTACACTGAATAACATCCCACTGAATAACATTACACTGAATAACATTACACTGAATAACATTACACTGAATAACATCCCACTGAATAACATTACACTGAATAACATTACACTGAATAACATTACACTGAATAACATTACACTGAATAACATCCCACTGAATAACATTACACTGAATAACATCCCACTGACTAACATTACACTGAATAACATTACACTGAATAACATCCCACTGAATAACATTACACTGAATAACATCCCACTGAATAACATCCCACTGAATAACATTACACTGAATAACATTACACTGAATAACATTACACTGAATAACATTACACTGAATAACATTACACTGAATAACATTACACTGAATAACATTACACTGAATAACATTACACTGAATAACATCCCACTGAATAACATTACACTGAATAACATTACACTGAATAACATTACACTGAATAACATCCCACTGAATAACATTACACTGAATAACATCCCACTGAATAACATTACACTGAATAACATCCCACTGAATAACATTACACTGAATAACATTACACTGAATAACATTACACTGAATAACATCCCACTGAATAACATCCCACTGAATAACATTACACTGAATAACATTACACAGGCGACACAATTGGGAAACTAACGCAACTAATTGTTGCAGATGAGCCTTACTGATCCACTTGTTGGTACTGGCGCCATAGAGACCACTTGCAGGTTCTGGTGGATTTAATTGTCGTAGAGAAAGTTAGCCAATGTGTTTTATGATAGTGTAAATGTTTTTGCTGGGAGAACCGGTCAGCCATGGGAAGGTCAGGGTCACCTGACCAAAAGATCCACTGACTGGGTCAGGAGACTTGTTTAAATTGAGAGACAAGACATCACCACCTTGTGGAAGACAGATTTCAACCCTTCCTTAGCCATTATCAAGGGCGATATATGTGTGACACACAAGAGGTTTTTGACCAGTGTGAAATCCTCTCGTCTCGAAGCATTAGCCACTGTTATAAAAGGTTTCTCGCCAGTGTAACATTCTCTCGTGTTGAAACATTAGCCACTGTTATAAAAGGTTTCTCGCCAGTGTAACATTCTCTCGTGTTGAAACATTAGCCAATGTTATAAAAGGTTTCTCGCCAGTGTAACATTCTCTCGTGTTGAAACATTAGCCACTGTTATAAAAGGTTTCTCGCCAGTGTAACATTCTCTCGTGTTGAAACATTAGCCACTGTTATAAAAGGTTTCTCGCCAGTGTAACATTCTCTCGTGTTGAAATATTAGCCACTGTTATAAAAGGTTTCTCGCCAGTGTAACATTCTCTCGTGTTGAAACATTAGCCAATGTTATAAAAGGTTTCTCGCTAGTGTAACATTCTCTCGTGTTGAAACATTAGCCAATGTTATAAAAGGTTTCTCGCCAGTGTAACATTCTCTCGTGTTGAAACATTAGCCACTGTTATAAAAGGTTTCTCGCCAGTGTAACATTCTCTCGTGTTGAAACATTAGCCACTGTTATAAAAGGTTTCTCGCCAGTGTAACATTCTCTCGTGTTGAAATATTAGCCACTGTTATAAAAGGTTTCTCGCCAGTGTAACATTCTCTCGTGTTGAAACATTAGCCAATGTTATAAAGGTTTCTCGCCAGTGTAACATTCTCTCGTGTTGAAACATTAGCCACTGTTATAAAAGGTTTCTCGCCAGTGTAACATTCTCTCGTGTTGAAACATTAGCCACTGTTATAAAAGGTTTCTCGCCAGTGTAACATTCTCTCGTGTTGAAACATTAGCCAATGTTATAAAAGGTTTCTCGCCAGTGTAACATTCTCTCGTGTTGAAACATTAGCCACTGTTATAAAAGGTTTCTCGCCAGTGTAACATTCTCTCGTGTTGAAACATTAGCCAATGTTATAAAAGGTTTCTCGCCAGTGTAACATTCTCTCGTGTTGAAACATTAGCCACTGTTATAAAAGGTTCTTCGCCAGTGTAACATTCTCTCGTGTTCAAACATTAGCCACTGTTATAAGAGGTTTCTCGCCAGTGTAACATTCTCTCGTGTTGAAACATTAGCCACTGTTATAAGAGGTTTCTCGCCAGTGTGAATCCCCCACAATCTCACTCGATATATCTCACAATCTTTACATCTGACACAACCCTCACCAACCAACTGACTCAACGAAGATTTATCAACACCCAGAATATAATAATAATAATAATAATAATAATAATAATAATAATAATAATAATAATAATAATAATAATAATAATAATAAGACTGATATCATATTATGCCTGACCAGCCAGGCTGTGGTTCGTACGTTGGACTGTGTGCGGCCAGCAGTAACAGCCTGGTTGATCAGGCTCTGATCCAACATGAGGCCTTGTCACAGACCGGGCCGCAGAGGCGTTGACCCCTGGAACTCTCTCCAGGTAAACTCCAGGTAATAAAGGCGTGAATGAACAGGGCAGTGGACGGGTCCTGGCACCGTGGTGTGTGTGTACAGTGGACAGGTCATGGCACCGTGGTGTGTGTGTACAGTGGACGGGTCCTGGCACCGTGGTGTGTGTGTACAGTGGACGGGTCCTGGCACCGTGGTCTGTGTGTACAGTGGACGGGTCCTGGCATCGTGGTCTGTGTGTACAGTGGACGGGTCCTGGAACCGTGGTGTGTGTGTACAGTGGACGGGTCCTGGCACCGTGGTGTGTGTGTACAGTGGACAGGTCATGGCACCGTGGTGTGTGTGTACAGTAGACGGGTCCTGGCACCGTGGTGTGTGTGTACAGTGGACGGGTCCTGGCACCGTGGTCTGTGTGTACAGTGGACGGGTCCTGGCACCGTGGTCTGTGTGTACAGTGGACGGGTCCTGGAACCGTGGTGTGTGTGTACAGTGGATGGGTCCTGGCACCGTGGTGTGTGTGTACAGTGGACGGGTCCTGGCACCGTGGTGTGTGTGTACAGTGGACGGGTCCTGACACCGTGGTGTGTGTGTACAGTGGACGGGTCCTAGCACCGCGGTGTGTGTGTACAGTGGATGGGTCCTGGTACCGCGGTGTGTGTGTACAGTGGACGGGTCCTGGCACCGTGGTCTGTGTGTACAGTGGACGGGTCCTGGCACCGTGGTCTGTGTGTCAGTGGACGGGTCCTGGAACCGTGTGTGTGTACAGTGGATGGGTCCGGCACCGGGTGTGTGTGTACAGTGGACGGGTCCTGGCACCGTGGTGTGTGTACAGTGGACGGGTTCTGGCACCGTGGTGTGTGTGTACAGTGGACGGGTCCTGGCACCGTGGTGTGTGTGTACAGTGGACGGGTCCTGGCACCGTGGTGTGTGTGTACAATGGACGGGTCTTGACACCGTGGTGTGTGTGTACAGTGGACGGGTCCTGGCACCGTGGTGTGTGTGTACAATGGACGGGTCCTGACACCGTGGTGTGTGTGTACAGTGGATGGGTCCTGGCACCGTGGTGTATGTGTACAGTGGACGGGTCCTGGCACAGTGGTGTGTGTGTACAGTGGACGGGTCCTGATACTGTGGTGTGTGTGTACAGTGGACGGGTCCTGGCACCGTGGTGTGTGTGTACAGTGGATGGGTCCTGGCACCGTGGTGTGTGTGTGTACAGTGGATGGGTCCTGGCACCGTGGTGTGTGTGTACAGTGGATGGGTCCTGGCACCGTGGTCTGTGTGTACAGTGGATGGGTCCGGGCACCGTGGTCTGTGTGTACAGTGGATGGGTCCTGGCACCGTGGTGTGTGTGTACAGTGGATGGGTCCTGGCACCGTGGTGTGTGTGTACAGTGGATGGGTCCTGGCACCGTGGTGTTTGTGTACAGTGGATAGGTCCTGGCACCGTGGTCTGTATGTACAGTGGATGGGTCCTGGCACTGTGGTCTGTGTGTACAGTGGATGGGTTCTGGCACCGTGGTCTGTGTGTACAGTGGATGGGTCCTGGCACCGTGGTGTGTGTGTACAGTGGATGGGTCCTGGCACCGTGGTGTGTGTGTACAGTGGATGGGTCCTGGCACCGTGGTGTGTGTGTACAGTGGATGGGTCCTGGCACCGTGGTGTGTGTGTACAGTGGATGAGTCCTGGCACGGTGGTCTGTGTGTACAGTTTTGGGTGTGTCAAATACGTAGACCACGGTTCGAGTCCTCGTCCAGTACTCTATTCATACATTATTCATACGGTCAGTGTATGATTCTCTCAACATTTGGAGAGAAGGTACGACAGGGATTAATAATTTCAGCTGTGAATGGCTCTTGATCCAAGGAATTAGAGCTACTCTCCCTTTCCTGGAATCAAAACTCTCCCAATACTTGTACAAACGTCAAGATAGGGTATGACAAGGCCAGTAAAGCTAAGAAACATAATGCTGAAATATAGATAAGAATTTGTTGGGACTTTTAACCCCGGAGGGTTAGCCATCCAGGATAACCCAGGGTAGGGAGTGCTAACCACCAGGATAACCCAGGGTAGGGAGGGTTAGCCACCCAGGATAACCCAAGAAGTCAGTGTGTCACATCAAGGACTGTCTGTCTTATTTCCATTGTGGTCCTTCAATTTTGTCCCCCAGGATGCCATCCACACCAGTCCACTAACAACCAGGTACCTACTTGCTAGGTGAGCAGGACAACAGGTGTAAGGAAACGCGTCCAATATTTCGACCCCGCCGGGAATCGAACCCGGACCCTCAGCGTGTGAAGCGAGAGCTTTGCCAGCCAGGCCAAGGGGCCCCATAGATAGAGTTTTGAGCAGAGTCTTGCTTCAGATTGCTCTAAATGACACTATTTATCTTACTTTTATACCAAGTGTCGGTCTAGCCTGGTCTTAGACCGAGCCGCGGTGGCGCTGACCACTAAAAGCAACTACATGTAACGTACAGGTGCTCGTAGGATGGACCTGGGTGCCAGGTCAAGGCACTGGACCCCAACACAGCTCACCTTATGGCAGAGTCCAGGAATACTCTCAGGTCAGAGACAAATGTAAGACTGATGGCGGGTCGCTGGAGGAACCTCCTTTATATACCTCACGCTTCCCGCCCTCACAGACTCTTCCAGCGCGGGAACTTTCACAACACAACGAGCATTTCCATTGTTACCCGGTTAGTTAATTGGATTTAAAACCTGTCGACTACTCAGAGGAGCATTAAGGTTGCATCTCACCTGTACACCACCAGTTAACCAGACTTAAACTCCCTAAAAAACAGAGAGAAAACTCTTAGTGTATATAGACTGAGATACACACCTCAAGGTGTTGAAGAACGAGATAGTTTTGCTAGATCTGGGAACTTCTCTTCACATATACTATTGTACATTTCTCAAGACTGATGGACTGAACACATCGACTCCAGGCTGAGGGACTGATTACCTCCAACTCCTCCTCTTCTTCCACGGTTATTCCCTTTACTGGACTGAAGAAGCCACTGGCTGGCGGAGCGTTTCCACAGAAAGATTCCCGAATATTACACTATCGTTTCATTCTCTAACTTGACGGTTTTTCAAAACCATTAACATCAC
>WNWK01028490.1:0-25329 GCA_009830355.1 Cherax destructor | reverse complement strand
GGTTGGTGGTGGTGGGGGTTTTGTGGTGGGGTGGTGGTGTTAGTGGTTGGGTGGTATTGGTGGTGGTGGTGGGGGTTTAGTGGTGTGGTGGTGGTGGGGGTTTTAGTGGTTGTGGTGGTGGTGGTGGTGTTAGTGGTTGTGGTGGTATTGGTGGTGGTGGTGGTGGTGTTGGGGTTTGGGGTGGTGGTGGTGTTAGGGGTTTGTGGTGGTATTGGTGGTGGTGGTGGTGTTGTGGTGGTGGTGGTAGTAGTGGTGTTAGGGGTTTGGGGTGGTGGGGGTTTTAGGGGTTTGTGGTGGTGGTGGTGTTAGTGGGGGTGGTGGTTAGTGGTGGTTGTGGTGTTAGGGGTTTGTGGTGGTGTGGTGGTGGTGGTGGTGTTGTGGTTGTGGTGGTGGTGGTGGTGGTGGTTTGTGGTGGTGGGGTGTTAGTTGTGGTGGTGGTGGTGTTTAGTGGTTGTGGGGGTATTGGTGGTAGTGGGTTAGTGGGGTGGTGGTGTGGTGGTGTTAGGGGTTTTGGGTGGTGGTGGTGGTGTTAGTGGTTGTGGTGGTGGTGGTGTTAGTGGTGGTGGTGGTGGGGTGGTAGTGGTGGTAGTGGTTGTTGGTTTAGGGGTTTTGGGTGGTGGTGTTAGTGTTTGTGGTGGTGGTGGTGGTGTTGTGGTGGTGGTGGTGGTGGTGGGGGTTTAGTGGTGGGGGTTTTAGTGGTGGTGGTGGGGGTTTAGTGGTGGTGGTGGTGGTATTTAGTGGGTGGGGGGGTGGTGGAGTGGTGTTGTGGTGGTAGGTGGTGGTGTTAGTGGGGTGGTAGTGGTGGTGGTGTTAGTGGTGGTGGTGGTGGTGGGGTGGTGTTAGTGGTGGTGGGGGAGGGTGGTGGTGGTGGTAGGGGTTTGTGGTAGTGGTGGGGGTGTTAGTGGTGGTGGTGGTGGTAGTGGTTGTGGAGTGGTGGGGGTTTAGTGGTGGTGGTGTTAGTGGTGATAATGGTGGTGGTGGTATAGTGGTTGTGGTGGTGGGGGGATGGTGGGGGTGGTGGTGATGGTGGTGGTTTGGTGAGGGTGGGTGGTTGTGGTGATGGTGGTGGTTGTGGTGATGGTGGTGGTTGTGGTGATGGTGGGGGTGGTGATGATGGTGGGGGTTTTGGGTGATGGTTGGTGGTGATGATGGTGGTGGTTGTGGTGATGGTGGTTTGGGGATGGTGGTGGTTGTGGTGATGGGGTGGTTGTGGTGATGGTGGTGGTTGTGGTGATTTCACTAATAAATTCCGGTTACATTTTCAGAGCAGAGCAAAACCAGAGGTACAAAGAACTAGCAAGAACGACCCAACACGGGGACTTCCCTGATATGAAAAAACACGGGGACTGTCCCTAGTTTGAACCAAACACGGGGACTGCCCCTAGATACTGAACCAAACACGGGGACTGCCCCTAGATACTGAACCAAACACGGGGACTGTCCTAGATACAAACCCAAACAGGGGGACTGTCCTAGATACTAAACCCAAAACCCGGGACTGCCCCTAGATGCTAAACCAAACACGGGGAATGCCTAAATAAAACTCCATAAAAATCATGGATGGGAAATTTTAACAACAGGCGATAAGTACAGAAAAACATTTGCAATAAAAGAAAGAACCTCTGTCTTTAAAGATTCAAAAAGTTTCGCTAAATGCAGTGACCCTTCTCAAAAATCTAATAAAGAATGTCTTTACTGATAAGGAACTTAAATTATTTTGGGGGATTTCAGGACTTAGAGGGAGGATAAGGATGTGCCAGTCACTGCCCGTATCCCGCGAACCAAAAATCAACTAAGACATGGAGAGGGGTTAAGGAAGTACCAGCAACGGCGTGTTTGGACACGGAAGGCGATAAAATTTTTACAAATATTCAGCTGGGGGGACGACCTGCCCCCCTGACTATTAGTGGTCCGGGGTGAGAGTGTGGTAACCCTGCCCCAAACTAAGGAGAATATCAGCCTTCAAAGACTGGAAAATCAACTGTTCGTCTTTTTTGTGGTGGTCACCTTGCATGGGCTGTTGAACTCATCTTGTGTTTTCTGTGTGGAGGTAAATTCCCCTATTGTTTTACAAAATAGAATTACGTTTGCGGAGATTCGTTTTTTCGTTATAAATATTCCCAAGCATTACAGTAGATTTTTAGATAAAAAAAAAAGTGAACTAATTTACATTTTATTGTGGCAACGTTTCGTTCTCCAGGAGCTTTGTCAAGCCGGCTTAACAAAGCTCCTGAAACAAATTTTCCCTAATATGTCACATTACTTGCATTTTGCCCCACCTTACATATTGTCGGTAATTCTACCAACGTTATACTTTCAGTAGTTGTCGGGCGGTCAAGACGTCAGGAAAATCATTTCACTCTGCTGTTTTCTGAGTCAATTTTCCCACAACCTCTCTTCCGCCCTTTTTTAGCAGATTAACGTGGCAGCATTTTTTGTAATTACAGAAAACTTCCCCCCACCTAATTTTCATAGCTTTCATTATAATTCATCAACTTGTCCTCCCAAATTTGATCCTTAATTTCCTCTGAATCACCGTTCGTTGATTTCGGCCCGATCGAACATTCACCGAGAATTTTATATTATTTCCAGTTAGGTTATGTTAAGTTTGGGTTGGCTTTTTAAGTTCTTGGATTAGACTGGGTTACGTTAAGTTGGATTAGGCTAGGGTTTCGTTAGGTGGTTAGACTGGGTTGGTTGGTTGGGTTAGGCTAGGTTATGCTACGTTACGTTACGTTGAATTCGACAGGTTAGGTTATATTAGGTTGAATTGGGCAGTTTTAGTTAGGTTATGTTAAGTACGTTACGTTGGATTAGGTTGGGTTGGATTAGGCTGTTGTTGGGGTTGGGGGTCCATCGCTTACGACAAATGTATATCACATAAATGGAATTACCGATAGAGACAGGTCATCGTTTAAAAGCGTACCACGGGGGAAAAGGGGAACAGTGATGTTACGCCCTTTTTTCATTTTAAGAAAGAGACGATATTTTATCTGTTAATTTGGCTTTTTTTCTTAATATTATATTAAGGATATTTCATTAATAGCTAAAAAGAATTTACTCAGCTTTATATTATCTGGCCATAAATTTATTTTCTTTGTAAGTAGGGAAGGGTTTTAATGTTGTAAACTTCTGGTGTGACAGGGGAAGCACCAAGTGGCAATTCATTTTCTCCCCTTGCTCAGACCCAGCTGAGGTCTGGTGTTAGAACTTTGCCTAGACTAGTTAAAACCTTCACTGGCCGAGGAAGCTCTGGTGGAGAATCTGGCTTAAGACATGCTACACTTACCAGAAGTTCCCTTGAATTTTGGAAGCCCTTTTCTAGGGTATATCTCGTCTGAGAAGGCGGTTGAGAAACTCTTGAGGAAAATAAGAATAAGTGGATGAGCAGTGTTATGCCATTTATAGACTGATCTAGAAAATGGATTATTGTAGAATGGTTCCGGGGAGGAACTGTTATTTGCATCAGTGTAGCCTTGAAAAAACGCCTGTATCTATACATATATATATATATATATATATATATATATATATATATATATATATATATATATATATATATATATTTTATATATATATTTTAATATATATATATATAAGTATATATATATATATACGTATATATATATATATCGTTATATATATATATATATATATATATATATATATATATATATATATATATATATATATTTTTATTATATATATATATATATATATATATATACGTATATATATATATATATATATATATATATACGTATATATATATATATATATATATATATATATATATATATATATATATATATATATATATATATATATATATATATATATATATTATTATATATATATATATATATATATATATATATATATATATATATATATATATATTTTTTTGATTCATTGTAAATGAGTCTAGAAACTCTGTCTAAATCCGTTTGTAAATATTTAACGTAATACAGTGATGTGATAATAAGGCTAAGTATATATGTTTTGCTCATAGTGATTACGATATAAGTAGTTCTGTTTTAAAGATTGAATTATTTAATTCATAGTAGAAACCTTAAGTGATTATTAATGCTGTTAATAAAACAAACAGAAACAAAAAAGTTTTTTTTCCTCAATAAGTGAACCCTGTGTTTGATGAACCCTAGACGAGATAATCCTTTTTTTTATCAGTTTGTAAAGTGGTCTACAGGCCCTGTTCGTTAACAGTGAACACAGTTGTGACAGAAAGAGTTTCTACGTTTAGCGGACGGAGTATCGATCCTTCAACACTCCTTGACGGGCCCAATGAATTTAATCAATCCTTCAATGACACACGTAGGTTTACCTTTTTATACCCAATATTTTTTTAAAGGAAGTATATGTATTCTAATGTAAACCCCACATATGTTCTTAGAATTCGTTAAGTATACCTTTCCGGGTATACTTGAACCTACACAATTTTTTATGTGGTTCTCCTGGCAGCTGTATTTATGTGTGGGGGGAAATTGTTCATTGAGAATGTCCTTTATCAGATGTTATGGGAAATTTTTATCAACGTGATCACCCCAGTTCAACTTGTGATAACACAAGTGCGGTAACACCCTAAAAACATGATAGCCCAGTGACGTAACCCCAAACCCCGGTGTGGTAACACCAACCCAAGTGTGGAAACCCTCAACACATAGCACTAGTGTCGTAACACCATCGACACAACACCAGTGCCCAAACACTAACACGTAATAAGTTGTGGCATGCAAAAGTATGTTACAATTTTTTCCCCGGCGTATGTCACACTCCCATATAGGCTGCCCCCCAACCCAAATGAACCAGGTGCTAAGAATTTAACGATCAACAGGGCCCGTCTTTAAACCCAGTACCTTGGTTCACTGCCCAACCCGGGGCAAGCCCCCAAAAACCCCCTGAAGCAACGTGGCTTACTTGTGGTGATCATTGGCAGACTTCCCTAGCTGCGGGTTTGGGTACGGTGCACTCTCTGTATATAGGGGGTGAAGAAAAAAAATATACTTATAGTCTACTGCTGAGTTTGTTTGCTCCAATTAACATTACGACCAGGTCCGGGCCATTTATTACCTGTGTTCGTAATACCAGTGTCGTAACACCAAAGAACACCAGAAATCATAGTATCATCATCACATAACACCAGAATCGTAGCACCATCAACACACAACACCAGTGTCTTACACCATCAACACACAACACCAGTGTCGTAGCACCATCAACACACAAACACCAGTGTCGTAGCACCATCAACACACAACACCAGTGCCCGTAGCACCATCAACACAAACACCAGTGTCGTAGCACCATCAACACACAACACCAGTGTCGTAACACCATCAACAAAATAACACCAGTGTTCTAACACTAAAAATTCAACAGGTGCGCCTCCCTCCCCCAAATTACACGTCAATTAACACTTAATATCCTGTTAATTAATGGGGTAATTACAGGCGCCCCTAAAATGTACGAAGGTGCTAATGGTTTGGTTATTGACACTAAAAACCCGGGAAAGTGATTAGAACAGGATTAACGTAGGATTGTGCCCGGATTGGTCTTGGATTGGCATAAAATTTAAATAGGATTGAAATGGAATTGGAGCTTTTTTAAGATTTAACTGAAAAAATCTGACCTAGAAGCATTTTGGTTTAATAATTAGATGATTTTCCCCGGTCGTTGAGTGGTCCGAAAAAGGTACCCCCCGTAGTCGACAATCTTAGCCTCCTCTACCTCAACGCACGCACGTAAAAAGGAATATATATATATATATATATATATATATATATATATATATATATATATATATATATATATATATATTTTTAAAAAAAAACACATCGGCCTTTTCCCCACCAAGGCAGGGTGGCCCCCAAAAGGGGGGGAAAAGGGGGTGGCCACCAAGGCAGGGTGGCCCCAACCCAAACAGGGTGGCCCGATAAAGAAAAGCTTTCATCATTCACTCCATCACTGTCTTGCCAGGGCGCACTTACACTAGAGTTATAAAACTGCAAACATTAACACCCCCCTTTCCCAGAGTGCCGACACTGTATTCCCATCCCCAGGACTCAAGTCCGGCCTCCCGGGTTTTCCCTGAATCCCTTCATAAATGTTACTTTGCTCACACCCCAACAGCATCAAGTCCTAAAAACCATTTGTCTCCATTCGCCCCTATCTAACACGCTCACGCATGCTTGTTGGAAGTCCAAGCCCACCCACCCAAAACCTCTTTTCCCCCTCTCCCCAAACCTTTCCTAGGCCGACCCCTCCCCCCCCTTCCCTTTCCCCTACAGATTTATATTCTCGAAGTCATTTTTTTTTGTTCCTTCCTCTCCACATGTCCGAACCATCTCAGTAACACCCCAGCCCTCTGGATAATAGTTTTGGCAATCCCGCACCTCCTCCTAATCCCCAAACTACGGATTCTCTGCATTATATTCACACCACACTTTTGCCCTCACACATAGCACCCTCCACTGCCTCCACCCCTTTCCTTGTTGCAACATTCACCACCCATGCTTCACACCCATATAAGAGTGTTGGTATAACTATACTCTCATACATTCCCTATTTGCTTCCATGGATAATGCTCTTTGTCTCCCCCAGACTCCCCCAGTGCACCACTCCCTTTTTCCCCCTCGTCGGTTATATGTCGTACCGAATAAGTAAAATTGGTCAGTTAGTAAAAACTCTTTTAAAAATGAAAGTCCTTTCCTAAAATTTTCTCTTATACATTTAAAGATTTTTTTTTTTCCATTTATGTTAATAAAAAATTTTTGATTTTGTACCAAACGAACTTTAGGAAACTTACCTAAGCTTATTATAACAAGCGCAATTTAATTAAACAATCCCAAACTAAATATATTTTTATAAGTTTATAATAATTTAAAAATAAACAAACCAAAAAATGTATTATTTTCGTTAGGTTCAGAATGATTTTTGCGAAATTATTTCATACACAAATTTTCGCTTGCCTTATTCGGCAAGAAGAGCGTTGCTATTTAAGCCAAAATCGCAAGTTTTTTCTTAATCAATCAACACGATATAACCCCTTTGGTTTGGGGCTTCTTTTGATTATAATAATAATCAACACGAAAAAAAATATATATATATATATATATATATATATATATATATATATATATATATATATATATATATATATATATTCGTGCCGATTAGGTAAAACTTGCGATTTTGGCTTAAATAGCAACGCTCTTCTTGCCATATAAGAAAAATGAAAATTTTGTATCTAAATTTCCCCAAAAACATTCTGCTAACAAAATATATTTCGTTTTTTTTGTTTATTATTAAATTAATGTTAACGTATCTAAAAATTTTATTTAGTTGGGAAATTTTAAAATTTAAAATTTCGCTTGTTTTTAAAAAGGTTAGGTAAAGGTTTTAAAGGTTTTTTTGGTACAAAATTTTAAATTTTTACATTAACATAAAAGAAAAAATATCTTTCAACGTATAAGAGAAAATTTTAGAAAAAAAATTTTAGATTTTTCTTGCTAATTGACCGGGTTTTAACACGACAAAAAAAAAAAATATATATATATATATATATATATATATATATATATATATATATATATATATATATATATATATATATATATAACATACAAACATACGTACATGCTGTTTTCACGCTACCTCAAGTCACACAAAGTAATGCATTAAGAAACGTTAAAATACCGAGACAAGGAACAGGACTTGACTGCTGGTGTTTTTCGGATCAATGTGTACAGTGGGCTCTACCCCCCAGTTGTACTCACACATGTGTAGAGTACAGTGGGCTCTGGTTTTACTCACACATGTGTAGGTACAGTGGGCTCTACCACCAGTTGTACTCACACATGTGTAAAAGGGACAGTGGGCTCTACCACCAGTTGTCTCACCCCTGTGTAGAGTACAGTGGGTCTACCACCAGTTGTACTCACATATGTGTAGGTACAGTGGGCTCTACCACCAGTTGTCTCACATATGTGTAGGTACAGTGGGCTCTACCACCAGTTGTACTCACTCATGTGTAGAGTAATGGGCTCTACCACCAGTTGTACTCACATATGTGTAGGTACAGTGGGCTCTAAACCCGTTGTACTCACATATTGTAGAGGGGACAATGGGGTCTACCACCAAATTGTACTCATATGTGTAAGAGTACAGTGGGCTCTACCACCAGTTGGCCCCACATTTTGTAGGTACAGTGGGCTCTACCACAAGTTGTACTCACATATGTGTGAGTACAGTGGGCTCTACCACCAGTTGTACTCACACATGTGTAGAGTACAGTGGGCTCTACCACAAATTTTGCTTTTACACATGTTTTTAGAGTACAGTGGGCTCTACCACCAGTTGTACTCACACATGTGTAGAGGGACAGTGGGCTCTACCCCCAGTTGTACTCACACATCTGTAGAGTACAGTGGGCTCCCCCCCCCCAGTTGTACTCACACATGTGTAGAGGGACAGTGGGCTCCCACCACCAGTTATACTCTCCCCCATATATAAACCTTCTACCCTCCACAGCAACCAATCTGTCATATATTAAGAAAAAAACCCAAATTTAAAAAAAAAGTTCATTAAAAAAACCTTATGATTAAAAACTTTTTTCAGTATATTTATGCTTTTAAACAAATATGTCAAGTTGCGTGAACAAGTGAATTTTCCTAAAACAGTTTGACGTATTTCTCAACTTGTTTTTTTTGCTAAAATCGTCAATGTTTAAGGTACTTCTCAACGTTTTTTTTTCGGCAGTCTGTCTACGTCAAATGTTTGACGTAGTTTTTTAACGTCTGATCCACGGGAAAAGTATCCTCACGTTACTACGTCTTTGTTAACGTATTTCTCAATCGAAATTTTAAAAAAGCTTCCCCGGGGTTTTTTTTCCCAAATCCATTTCCTTTACAAAAATTTAGGTTATGCAACCGTAAGTTAAGTTGGTTTGGATTTAGGGGTTTGGTTACATAAAGTTAAAACAAGGTATATTTAAGCAACACGTCCCCATCTGTGGGAGAATGTGTTGCCCCCGATCCTTTGGACTCTCAAAGGGTATATCATGGAATCTTATTAATGGAAATAAGATGGCAAAATATATTAAGCAAATACAACAGACTGAACCCCGTGTGGATATAAATCCAAATGTACTGTTAACCCTCTTTTTTTAGACTAGTTCATAGGTCTTTTGTGTATCCATATGCTCTTGGGTTTCCCTCCCCAGGAATTGATGTAAATGCACAATACTCCATATGTAGTGCTCCCATTTGCACCCCCATGGATACGAGGTGCACAACACTCCATATGTAGTGTTCCTATTGTGCACCCCCCTGGATACGAGGTGCACAACCTCCATATGTAGTGCTCCTATTGTACCCCCCTGGATACAGGTGCACAACACTCCATATGTAGTGCTCCCATTGTGCACCCCCCTGGATACGAGGGCACAACACTCCATATGAAGTGCTCCCATTGGGCACCCCCATGGATACGAGGTGCACAACCCCTTTGAGTGCTCCCTATTTACCCCCATGGAAAGGGTGAAAACCACTCATGAGTGTTTTTTACCCCCTATCAGGTCACAACACTCCTATGTAGTGCCCCTATTGTGCACCCCCATGGATCGGGTGCACAACACCCCATTGTAGTCCCCCCAGGCACCCCAGGGATGAGGGAAAACCCCCCATATGTAGTGCCCCTATTTGCCCCCCCAGGGATACGGGTGACAACCTCCATACTAGTGTTTTATTGTGCCCCCATGGATACGAGGTGCACAACCTCCATGTAGGTCTATTTGCACCCCAATGGATACGAGGTGCACAACACCCTTTGTGCCCCTTTTGGGCCCCCCCCATGGATCGGGTGCACAACACCCATTTAGTCCCCTATTGTGCCCCCCCATGGATACGAGGTGCACAACACTCCATAGTAGTGCTCCTATTGTGCCCCCCCATGGATACGGGGTGACAACACTCCATAAGTCTCTATTGTGCCCCCCATGGATACGGGGTGCACAACAAAAGGGATAAAAAGGGACGCATTTTTAAAAAGTAACAGTAAATAGATCTCTCTATAAAGTAGGTCACATTATTGACTATATTGGGTAATCTACCTTAAATATTACATAATTTACTGTATAAAAATATTAATTTTAAAAAAAAAATAAGGCCTAAATAAAAACTAAATTATTTACTACTTGATCAGTTAGTCAGTAGTTGCAGGTAGCATCCTAAGGAAATAAAGAAGATCCCCAAGGAAATACAGGCAGGCTCCACTGTTACAGTGCTTCGCTTTACAGCGTTTTTCTAATACGGCGTTTTTTTTAATTTACCTATTCTTCATTTATTCAGACTTCCTACGATAAATGTATTCACCATTCACTATTAGCTAAGGATGAAAATATTTTAGGTAAATAATGCGTGTAATTTAATGCATTTTTAAGCCTAGCTTTATTGCTCACTTAATAATCATATGAGAGTGTAAACATGTTATCAGGCTTTTATGCATTTGAAAGAAAAAAAAAAACTGATTCCCAATAACCCCAGTGGGACAGGACCGGGAGGATGAGGCGGCCATCAGAGACTTGGAGACCCTCCTCCCAGTCATTGCACGTCACCCACCCCCTTCCCCCCAGCTGAAGTCGCTGTGAAGGCCTGCTGAGGACCTCTGTTGCACCACACCAACCACCATGAGCAAACTAACTTTTGGGATATCATTTGTTTTACAGCATAAGCCCGGAACCTAACCTGCTGATAAGCGGGCCCACCTGTAAGCCCCCTGCCTGGATTTTCCTTGTTTATCATGAATTATTAACCTTCCGGGTTACTTATCAGAATGAAGTCTTGTGTTTTTAACTGCTGAGAAATTATCTCTAAAAAAATCCTTGCTAATGCTTGAGTTCCTTCAATCCTACTTTTCTCTCAAATATTGGAAGGTCTCAATGCATCAGTCTCTATTATCATTGACATTAGTGAAAATTATCTTAATATTTATTTTTTAATATTTTTATTTTCCTAAAATTCAATACATTTAATTTAACATTGTTTCTACATTGTTGTTGTTGTGGGGGGGGGGATTGGATTTTATGTATGTGTGTTTTTTTGTGGGGGGTGGGGGGTTGCTATGTTATTTTGGGTTTGGGGAGTGCTTGTAAATGTTTGGAGTGTGCATGCGTTCGCGTGTTTGCTTTGTCTTCACGTCATCACTACAACCAGCCAGGGTAAAAATTCAGGGGGGAAAACAGGTTTTTTATTGGCCATGGCGTGTTGCAAAATAAATTATAGTAGTAATAAGTTCTGCACAAGTCCTCAGTGCTTTTCACAGTCAGTAATAATAGCAATTTTAACTTATTTACTTTAATGACAAATTTGCCTTAACACAAACAAAACTTAATAGTACTACCTTGGCCAAAAGACGCATCAACATTAAATCTGAAACCTTTCAGAAGAGGTAAACTGAAATTTATTTAACATGATTTAACCAGAATAAAAAAGAATCACATTATTTTACAATAAAATGGACAGATCTAAACCCTACCCCAATTTCATTCTCCGCTTTCTTCGAATTAAGGGGCCCTTTTTTTTTTTTAACTACGCCATTGGGGGTTTTGGAAGTTTTTGGGAGCCATTGGGGCACATGCACATACCATTTGTTCAAAAATCTGACCCTAGTTACCATATATTTCTTGAAATTCGGAAGCCGATCGGATTAGGCCTTCTTGAGTTATAAACAAATTAATAACAAAAAGATGGAAGAAAAAAAAAAAAAAAGAACACATTCAGGCAACGTCTTCAAGATCAACATTCAGGCAACGTCTTAAAGGTCAACATTCGGGCAACGTCTTCAAGATCAACATTCAGGCAACGTCTTCGGGGTCAACATTCAGGCAACGTCTTCAAGATCAACTTTTAGGCAACGTCTTCAAGATCAACATTCAGGCAACGTCTTAAAGGTCAACATTCAGGCAACGTCTTCAAGGTCAACATTCGGGCCCAACGCTTCAAGATCAACATTCAGGCAACGTCTTAAAGGGGAAATTCAAAACCCAATTTCAGGCAACGTCTTCAAGGTCAACATTCAGGCAACGTCTTAAAGGGGCCCCAACATTCAGGCAACGTCAAAAAGGGGTCAACATTCAGGCAACGTCTTAAAGGGTCAACATTCAGGCAACGTCAAAAAGGGGTCAACATTCAGGCAACGTTTTCCCAAGGTCAACATTCAGGCAACGTTTAAAGGGTCAACATTCAGGCAACGTTTTCCCAACCCCCAACATTCAGGCAACGTTTTAAAAGGGGTTTTTGGTCAACATTCAGGCAACGTCTTAAAGGTCAACATTCAGGAAACGTTTTTAAAAAGGCCCCCCCAAAAATTCAGGCAACGTTTTCAAGGTCAACATTCAGGCAACGTCTTAAAGGTCAACATTCAGGCAACGTCTTAAAGGGGTCAACATTCAGGCAACCCCCTTAAAAGGGTCAACATTCAGGCAACGTTTTAAAAGGGCCCAAAAATTTTAAAAGGCAACGTCTTAAAGGTAAACATTCAGGCAACGTCTTCAAGGTCAACATTCAGGATACTAATTACGGAAATTTTTTTGGGGGAAAATACTAAAGAGGTATAGAAAAATACAAATATTTATTACACTAATAATGAATTTTTGGGAATAGACGAGTACTGATAATTATCCACTTAGAAGCTTAAATAAGGTACACTGAAGTAAGTAGCATAATATAAATGATGTTCGTTGTAATGGGATGTTTCACAACTATAAGACTTTGAGACACAGACTTATCAAGTGAAAAAAAACACTCAGTCCACTTATTAAACTCCACCAAGTGGCAGAAGTGGCTTCAACCTCCGGGAAAACAGGTCACCTCTGGCCAGTTCAGTGACTGTCTCATCTCTGTCCCCTCCCCAAGGTGAACGAGTCTCTCGCCTCTTTCCATCACTTAACCCTCGTGCTAACAAAGACTGCTTCAAACATAGCTAAAAATAAATAATGAAATGTTGCCACGTATAAGGTTACAGCACCAGACTGATACGACATGCCTTAGGGGCGGGTCTAAAAAAATTACCGCTCATTCCTCTGGTCAGTATTAAAGGGGAGAGGAGAAACAAGGGCCAAAGTTTCCTCGGTACTTTCTTCAAAGCTGAGATAAGGATCATCAGCCCCGGGTCCTGCAAGAGACTGGTTACTTTGTAAATTCTATTTCAAGTCAAAGATGGCTAGAAGCACAAACACACACACACACACACAAAACACACACACACACACACACACACACACACACCACATACACACACCCACACATACACACACACACACATACTCACATAAAACACACACACATACACACACACACATACACACACACACCCCCAATGAAGAACATGAACTTCCTGCATGGAGTTCAGTGGGACGGGGAGATGGCAGGAAGTCAGTAGACGAGATGATGGAATATATGACAACAATTTGCAAGGAAGCTGAGGAAGTTTATACCCAAAGGGGAACAGGAGAAGTGAAAAAAAACAGGCTGAGCCCATGGTTCACCCAAAGGTGCCCGGAAGCCAAAACCAAGTGTGCAAGGGGAAAGGAAGAGGTACAGAAAGCAAGAACCCCCTAGGGAAAAAGGAGAGCAGTCGTAGAGCCAGAAATGAATATGCCCGATCAGAAGGGAGGCCCAAAGACAGTACGAGAATGACATAGCAGCGAAAGCCAAATCTGACCCAAAGCTGCTGTACAGCCACATCAGGAGCAGAACAACAGTCAAGGACCAGGTGATCAGGCTGAGGAAGGTAGGAGGGGGTCAAAGAAATGACCGGAAGGGTGTGGGAGCTCAACATGAGATTCAAAGAGGGGTTTACAGAGGAGATAGAAGGGCCTCCAGAAAGAAGGAGGTGGGGTACACCATCAAGTGCTGGACACAATACACACAACTGAGGAGGAAGTGAAAAAGGCTACTAAGCGGCTAGATACCTCAAAAGGGGATGGGGCCGGATAACATTTTCCATGGGTCCTAAAAGAGGGGGCAGAGGAGCTATGTGTACCCTAACAACGATCTTCAACACATCTATCGAAACAGGGCAACTACCTGAGGTATGGGGAAAACACCCCAAAAGTAGTTCCAATTTTTTAAAAAAGGGGACAGGAACGTAGCACTAAACTACAGACCAGTGTCACTGACATGTTTTATGCAAGGTCATAGAGAAGATAGTCAGGAGAAGAGTGGTTGAGCACCTAGAAAGGAATGAGCTTATCAGCTGATGGCCAACACGGTTTCAGGGACGGAAATCCTGTGTCACAAACCTACTGGAGTTCTACGACAAGGTGACAGCAATAAGGCAAGAGAGAGAGAGAGGTGGGTAGATTGCATATTCTTGGATTGTAAGAAGGCGTTTGACACAGTTCCACACAAGAGATTAGTGCAGAAGCTGGAGGACCAGGCAGGGGTAACAGGAAGGCACTACATTGGATCAGGAATACCTGTCAGGAAGACAGCAGCGAGTCATGGTACGTGGCGAGGTGTCAGAGTGGCGCCGGTGACAGTGGGGTTCCACAGGGGTCAGTCCTGGGACCAGTGCTGTTTCTGGTATTTGTGAACGACATGACGGAAGGAATAGACTCGAAGTGTCCCTGTTTGCAGATGATGTGAAGTTGATGAGAAGAATTCAATCGGACGAGGACCAGGCAGAACTACAAAGGGATCTGGACAGGCTGCAAGCCTGGTCCAACAACTGGCTCCTGGAGTTCCAACCCATCAAGTGCAAAGTCATGAAGATTGGGGAAGGCAAAGAAGACCGCAGACGGAGTACAGTCTAGGTGGCCAGAGACTGCAAACCTCAGTCACGGAAAAAGATCTTGGGGTGAGTATAACACCAGGAACATCTCCTGAGGCGCACATCAACCAAATAACTGCTGCAGCATACGGGCGCCTAGCAAACCTAAGAACAGCATTCCGACATCTTAATAAGGAATCGTTCAGGACACTGTATACTGTGTACGTTAGGCCCATACTGGAGTATGCAGCACCAGTTTGGAACCCACACCTAGCCAAGCACGTGAATAAGCTCGAGAAAGTGCAAGGTTTGCAACAAGAATAGTCCCGGAGCTAAGGGTATGTCCTATGAGGAGAGGTTAAGGAAATTGACCTGACGACACTGGAGGACAGGAGAGATAGGGGGAATATGATAACAACATATAAGATACTGAGAGGAATTGACAAAGTGGACAGAGACAGAATGTTCCAGAGATGGGACACAGCAACAAGGGGACACATTTGGAAGCAGAAGACTCAGATGAATCACAGAGATGTTAGGAAGTATTTCTTCAGTCACAGAGTGGTCGGGAAGTGGAATAGTTTAGGAAGCGATGTAGTGGAGGCAGGCTCAATACATAGCTTTAAGAAGAGGTATGATAAAGCTCATGGAGCAGGGAGAGTGACCCAGTAGCGGCCAGTGAAGAGGCGGGGCCAGGAGCTATGAATCGACCCCTGCAACCACAACTAGGTGAGTACAACTGGTGAGTACACACACACACACAGTCACATACATAAACACACACACACACACACACACACACACACACACACACACACACACACACACACACACACACACAATACATTTACCACAACTGGCTGAACATTTATCCACGATGCATTAAATCTTTCATTTATCATCGTCCTGAACGAATCTTTCATGCCCGAACACGACAAATTGAAAAACTCATTAGTTTTGACTAATTTAAATTTACTATAAGTATCAAAAAGTAGTTGTGTGTAATGACAAAAAAATAGAAAATGATGCCCAGAGGTAAACTTTTGGGATGAAAAGTAATTCCTATTGAAATTATCATATAAAGGCCACCAGAATTATCACAATATTGACCAGTGAAATTAGACAGTAATCAGTTATCAAATATATTAACAAATGCATACATTATGTATATATACATATATATGTGTGTGTGTGTATGTATGTATAAAAGTATTCATATCACACCGCATATAGGTGAAAAATATCTAGCAACCTAAGTTGTATAGAATCTAACATAAGACACAATATATCAAAATAAATTACTAACACACAATTTTTTTTTAAAATAACTGGATTTTTTTAAATTAAAAAAAATCTTTAGAGTAATGACTAACATTTATAAAATGCTTACGTACCTTCCCTCACCCCTTCCCCCTCGCCCCTTTTCCCTCTCACTTCCCCCTCAGCCCTTCCGTCCCTCCCCTACCTAACAGCAATCAGCTGAGGCAGATAAACACAGAGTGGTGACATGTCTCAACTTGTTACACCAGGAAAGAACATTTCTCTTCTTATTTTCTTCTTGTCTCTCATCTTTCCAATTCTCTCATTCCTTCCTTAATTAAGTTCGTCCTTTGATTAGGTTTAGATTCGCCGATAATAATACTAGTTTATTTTCTTCTTGGAATTATTCTGATGGCTATTAATTTGGAGTTTCTTGTTTTGAACTTTCTTTGAAGTTTGTTTAGTCACGCTATGTGTGACGGTGGTGGTGTTGTGACGGTGGTAGTGTGACGGTCATAGTGGTGTTGTTGTGACGGTGTGGTAGTGTTGTCACGGTGGTGGTGTTGTAACGGTAGTGGTGTTGTAACGTGTCAGTGACGGTGGTGGTGGTGACGGTGGTGTTGTAAGGTGGTGGTGTTGTGACGGTGGTGTTGTAATGGTGGTGTAGTGATGGTGGTGGTGTTGTGCGGTGGTGGTGTAGTGACGGTGGTGGTGTTGTAACGGTGGTCGTGTTGTAACGGTGGTCGTGTTGGACGGTGGTGGTATTGTAACGTGGTGGTGTTGGACGGTGGTGTTGTAATGGTGGTGTAGTGATGGTGGTGCTGAAGTGAAGGTGGTGCTGTAGTGGCGGTGGTGGTGGTGTGACGGTGGTGGTGTTGTGACAGTGGTGGCGTTGTAACGGTGGGTGTTGTGACGGTGGTAGTAGTGTTGTGACGGTGTTGGTGTAGTGACAGTGGTGGTGTTGTAACGGTGGTGTTGTAATGATGTTGTAGTGATGGTGGTGCTGAAGTGAAGGTGGTGCTGTGGTGGTGGTGTGACGGTGGTGGTGTGACAGTGGTGGCGTTGTAACGGTGGGCGTTGTGACGGTGGTGGCGTTGTGACGGTGGTTGCGTTGTGACGGTGGTGGTATCGTGATGGTGGTTGTAGTATGACGACAGTGGTATTGTGACGGTGATGGTGGTGGTGCTGTGACGATGGTCTTGTAACATTGGTAGTGTTGTGACAGTGGTAATACTAGTGTTGTAACAGTGGTGGGGGTAGTGTTGCAACCTGCACTGCAATACTCCTACAGACCTACACTCAAAATATCATTAATTTTAAAACCTTCTCGCTCTGTCTTCTATATTTGTAATTATCGATTTTTTTTTTAAACTGGAGAAAGATTTTTGTTTAATGCATGACGTGACGTCACGCCTCTGTAATTACCGAGAGTTTAACTGGTATGTGTTGCAACGTAATTGCTCTGACTGGAGATATTTCGGACAGATCTTGTAAAGTATGGAATACCTACAGTGTTACTGTTATTACCATGCTTTCTGCTGTACTTATCATGCTTTCTGCTGTAATTATTATGCTTTCTGTTGTAATTATCATGCTTTCAGCTGTACTTACCATGCTTTCTGCTGTAATTATTATGCTTTCTGCTGTAAATATCATGCTTTCTGCTGTAATTATTATGTTTTCTGCTGTACTTATCATGCTTTCTGCTGTAATTATTATGCTTTCTGCTGTAAATATCATGCTTTCTGCTGTAATTATTATGCTTTCTGCTGTAAATATCATGTTTTCCCAATTATTATGCTTTCTGCTGTAATTATTATGTTTTTGTTGTAATTATTATGTTTTTTGTTGAAATTTTATGCTTTCGTTGTAATAATTATGCTTTTGTTGTAATTATTATGCTTTCTGTTGAAATTATCATGTTTTTTGTTGTAATTATCATGCTTTCGCTGAAATATCATGTTTTTGTTGTAATTATTATGCTTTCGTTGTAATTATTATGCTTTCTGCTGTAAATATCATGCTTTCGCTGTAATTATTATGCTTTCTGCTGTAATTATTATGCTTTCTGCAATTATTTCTTTCTGTTGAATTATTATGCTTTTTGTTGAAATTTTATGCTTTCTGTTTTAATTATCTGTTTTTTGTTGTAATTATTTTTCTGTTGTAAATATCATGCTTTTGTTGTAATTATCGCCTGCTGTAATTATTATGCTTTCTGCTGTAAATATCTTTTTCTGCTGTATTATTATGCTTTCTGCTGTAATTATTATGCTTTCTTTTTAATTACCATGCTTTCTGTTGTAATTATCATGCTTTCTGCTGTAATTTTACTTTCTCTGTAATTATTATGCTTTCGCTGTACTTACCATGCTTTCTGTTGTAATTATTATGCTTTTGTTGTAATTATCATGCTTTCTGTTGTAATTATCATGCTTTCTGTTGTAATTTTATGTTTTCTTTTTAATTATTATGCTTTGTTGTAATTATCATCTTTCTGTTGTAATTATCATTTTTCTTTTTAATTATCATGCTTTCGTTTAATTATTATGCTTTCTTTGTAATTATCATGCTTTCTGTTGTAATTATCATGCTTTCTTTGAATTATCATGTTTTCTGCTGTAATTATCATGCTTTCGTTTAATTATTATCTTTCTTGTAATTATCATGCTTCTTTTTAATTATTATGTTTTCGTTGTAATTATTATGCTTTCTGTTTAATTATTATGCTTTTTTTTAATTATTATTTTCTGTTGTAATTATCATGTTTTTTGTTGTAATTATTATTTTTTTTAATTATATGCTTTTTTTTTAATTATCATTTTCGCTTAAATATCATCTTTCTGTTGTAATTTTTTCTTTTGTTTTTTTATATGCTTTCTGTTGAATTATCATTTTTTGTTGTAATTATCATGCTTTCTTTTTTAAAATTATATGCTTTCTTTTAATTATCATGCTTTCTTTTATTATGTTTTTGTTGTAATTATTATGCTTTCTGTTGTAATTTTTGCTTTCTGTTGTAATTATCATGCTTTTGTTGTAATTATTATCTTTCTGTTGTAATTATATGTTTGGGAATTATATGTTTTCTGTTGTAATTATTATGTTTTCTGTTGTAATTATTATGTTTTCGTTGAATTATTATGCTTTCTTTGTAATTATTATGCTTTCTGTTGAATTATTATGCTTTTTTTGTAATTATCATGTTTTCTTTTTAATTATTATGCTTTCTTTGCAATTATTATGCTTTCGTTGTAATTATCATGCTTTCTGTTGTAATTATTATGCGTTCTGCTGTAATTATCAAAAATTAATTTCTGTGGATTGCCATGTGAGTAGTCATGTGAGTAGAGTCATGTGAGTAGAATCATGTGGTAGAGTCATGTGAGAAATCATGTGAGTAAGTCATGTAGTAGAATCATGGGTAGAGTCATGTGAGTAGAATCAGGGAGTAGTCATGTGAGTAGAATCATGTAGTAAGTCATGTGGTAGAATCATGTGAGTAGAGTCATGTGGTAGAATCATGTGAGTGAGTCATGTGAGTAGAATCATGTGGGGGTGGGGATTTTTCCATGTGAGTAGAATCATGTGAGTAGAGTCATGTGGGTTAAGTCTTTTTGTCCTCAGGAGAAGATTTAAGGGGCTAAAAGGTCAATTCGGGGAAAATTAGGTGTCAATATCGGGGAATATGGGTTCACAGGTCAAGGTCAGGTCGTTTTTTCCAAAACTGCATGATACGTTGGAGTTCTACACTAGAAAATGTGAAGTGATGTGTTTGAGAGATAGGAAAGAGGACGATAAGGAGAGGGGGAAAGGAAGTGGGGAAGAGAAGAGAGAGAGACCTGTATGAAAAAGTTTGGTCATGGGGATTTTGCAATGACTGATGAAAATGTTATGGATTATTAGGATTTCACCTTCATTCGTACACACACACAAAATACACACACACACATACACACACACACACACAAAAATACACATACACACACACACACACACACACACCGCCCACACACACACACACACACACACACACATACACACACACACACACCCCCCACACACACACACATACACACACACACACACACACACACACACAAAAAAGCCTAAAAAGTGTGTCTTTTCGCAGATTATGTAAATTTGGGGGGAGAATCACATCGGAGGAGGACCAAGCAGGACTTCAAACAGACCTGGACAAGCTTGACATCGGGTCTAGCAACTGGCTTCTCAAATTTTAATCCCACCAAATCAAAGTCATGAAGATGGGAGAAGGGCAAAGAAGCCCCTGACAGAGTACGGCTAGGCGGACAAAGGCTACAAACCTCGGAAAAGGAGAAAGCCCTTTGGGGGTGAGTATAACGCCGCACGTCTCGGAGGCACACATAAACCCGATAACTGCGGCAGCATATGGGCGACTGGCAAACCTAAGATTGCGTTCCGTTACCTTAACAAGGTCATTCAAGACACTGTACACCGTGTACGTCAGGGCCCCTACTAGATATGCAGCCCAGTCTGGAACCCACCCTTCAAGACGTAAAGAAACAGAGAAAATGCAAAGTTTGCGACAAGGTTAGTTCCACAACTCAGGGGTCTGTCCTTTAAGAAAGGTTGGGAAAAAGGACTAACAACACTAGAGGAAAGAAGGGTCAGAGGAGACATGTAACGACATACAAAAAACTGCGGGGAATGACAAGGTAGACAGTGACAGGATGTTCCAGGGGAACACAGAAACGGGACACAACTGGAAGCTGAAGACTCAGATGAGTCAAAGGGATGTTAGGAAGCATTTCTTCAGCCACAGAGTAGTTAGGAAGGGGAATAGTCTGAAAAGATATTGTGGGGCAGGAACCATAATAGTTTTAAGACGAGGGATAAAGCTCAGGGAGCGGGGAGGCAAGACCCAGTAGGGACAGCAAAGAGGCGGGGCCAGGGCTGGTCTCGCCCCTGCAACAACAATTGGGTGGTACGCCCCCACACACACACACACACACAGTTCAAACCCCCATAAAAGAGCAAGTCAGTGAAGCCGTCAAGCCACGCTTGAGGAAATCAGGGCAGTCAAACGGCGCATCAAACAGCCGGCCATTGAAACCGCGTCCCGCCCCCCTGAGCCAATTGGGGAAATTCTTATTTCTATGCGTCGGTGCTTCAGTCACGCTAGTTGGGGGACGTGAGTTAACGTAAACAATTTAACATCAACGTAACAACCCAGGTCTTAAACACAGCAGCAACAACCACAACAATAATAATAATAATAATAATAATAATAATAATAAAAAAAAAAAAGTAATAGCAATAATAATAATAGTAATACAATAATAATAATAGTAATATCAATAATAATAATTGTGAATCTGGTCAGTTCAGTGTTGAATTGTTGTTTTCTTCCTTTATTTGCAGCAGTGTTTCCCTCTGGTGGGGAAAATTTGGAGCTGACGGAAAAGATTTTTTTCCAGCGAATAAATATTGTATTAATATGACGTTTCACCTCTTAGAGCTTTATCAAGTGTCAGTTTTTCCACCAGCTGTTGCTCACAGGGGATGGGTTTGCCTGGGGGGTTTGGCTAATGGTTTTTAAAAGCCTATTGATTCAGGAGGGTCAATAAGGTTCAGGCAACCTGTTAACCACCAGAAAGAATATCTTTAATACTTAAAATTGGCGTTAAATTAAACGTTGAGCGTATATCCCTGGGGTGTATATATGTTGTGTTGGCTTGGTATTAAGATTTCTGTAAAGAAATAAGTTTTTGTTTAGTTTTTTAACACACCTGTCATCTTCCACCGAGGCAGAGTGACCCAAAAAAAGGAATAACGCTTTCACCATCACTCACTCCATCACTGTCTTCCCAGAGGCGCCCAGTTTTGCAGTTCAGATTCCCCCCCAAACTGCAATATCCCCACCTTCCTTCAGAGTGCAGGCATTGTACTTCTCACCTCCAGGACTCAAGCCGGCTAACCGGTTTCCCTTGAATCCCTTCGTAAATGTTACCTTGCGTTTAAGAAACAATGGTACAGAAACATACGGGGAAAAATCCTCATGTTTGAATCTGAATGTTTAAAACCCCCTAAAATAATTCTAGTTTGTACTGAGCAAGCAGGCGCGGGCATAGTCAACAGAGCATTGGATGAACAAACAGGTAAGAAACAGAGTTGCTCTGTTGTTTCAAGTCAGTAAACCCCATTTTTTTTGTCCCATTTCCGATGTCCGTTTAATCGAAGTCTGTTTAACCAAATGTTTTCATGATTTCTGGAGTTGCCATGGCTGGGTGGTAGAGAATGTTGTGTTTGTGAAGAGAACTGGAAGAGCATCATCTGACACAAAACCTATCAATGACTCTCTTTAAACTTGTGGCTATTCTACAGAAGTCTGAGATGTAAATGTCAATGTATGTTAATTGATCCAACCCTGAGTGACTGAGTGCTTGAAATCCTCTCTGGGGTTTTTCTGTATAAAAAAGTGCTTGAAGCTCCTCTCTGGGGTTTTCTGTATAAAAAAAAGTGCTTAGAGGGTCCTCTCTGGGGTTTACTTTTAAAAAAAAGGGGCAGAGCTCCTCTGGGGTTTTTCTGTATAAAAGGGGCAGGCTCCTCTCTGGGGTTTTTCTGTATAAAAAAAAGGGGTGCTTAGAGCTCCCTCTTGGGTTATACTGTATAGAAAAAGAGTACTTAGAGCTCCTCTCTGGGGTTATGAAGAGCTACGGCTCCTCTCAGCAGGTGTAAAACACATTAAAACAAGACTCGCTCATGTATGAAGTAAATTAAACCAAAATGAAGACATGATATACATAACATGTGTATTCACGCTGGTCGACTTGTTGACCCAGTCACCGTTTCCGACTCAGTAATAACAATAAACTAATTAAAACAAATCCATAGGCTGTATCATTTGATCAGATGTAGATACTGGATTATTTATTGCTAAACCACTGGGAGGCGAAACATGTCAAAAATACCCCGGTATTGCAGTTTTTTTAAAACGTCAGCCGTTTCCCCCCGAGGCAGGGTGACCCAAAAAGAAAAAAAAACTCAAAAAAAAAAGAAAAAACTTTTCATCGTTCAACGCTTTTCATCATTCCCCCTGTTCATAGAATGTGATGGGAAGTTCAAGATTTGTGAACCCCGTGTTCAAGCTGGTGACAGCAACACAAAATCACGAACTGACGTCTTAGCGTGGTCATAAATATCACACTTTACCATAGTAATTTCTACTGATGATAAAATCAAATCAGCCTTAATAAATGAATCATTGGGGGGATGATGTCTCGGGGGGCAGTGACTGTTGTGATCCTGCCAGGGCGGGGGGGAGGTGGACGTGAGAGACGGGGGGGAGGTGGACGTGAGAGACGGGGGGGAGGTGGACGAGAGACGGGGAGGTGGACGGGGAGACGGGGAGGAGGTGGACGTGAGAGACGGGGTAGATGGACGTGAGAGACGGGGAGGAGGTGGACGTGAGAGACGGGGAGGAGGTGGAAGTAAACAGCAGAAAAAGCTGGTGACGATGTAGGGGGATGAATGAAGGTGGTGAGGTGGTGGACGATGGGTAAGAGTGAAGATGAGATGGGGAGGGAAAAGGGGACATACACACACACACACACACACACACACACACACACACACACACACACACACACACAACAACATACAACATACAAAAATACATACACACACGTAAACCCGAAGGAGAGACAGCTGGGTAAAAAATTTTAAAGGGCCCCCCCTTTAAAAAATGTTTAGAAGGTGAGGGAGGCAGGCAGGCGAGGCAGGCGAGGCTGGCGAGGGTGGCGGGCTGGCGTGGCCACGGACTGGCGGGTTTTACCGGGAAAGTGAATGCTATTATCCGGGGCATTTTTTGGGCCCGATCTTAGCACCGAGGAAATTACTTTTGTAGATAAAAACCCGATCTGGGCACGGGTTGATTTACGTCACATGGGGCGGTCTGTACACACAGGGCGGCCTTTGACATACAGACCAGTCTGCAGATGCTGTCCCACACAGCATTTACAAAATCCTTTTATGGCTCACACGGGACCTGGTTTACCCTCCCGGTAAACCAGGTCCCGTGTCTATTACGACTCTTCATCTCTATAGCGGGTTCCTTGATGTTAGTGGGCGGCTCTTCATCAAGGAAGGGGTTTTTTCTTCTTCCTTGAATCTAACATGTTTTCCATTATGGGGGTTTCTCGACCACAAGTCAGGAAAAATTTAAGGGTACCCCTGACAAGATGGTAAGGTTTATTCTTGGGAGATTCGGGGCCCAGTTTACTATGTTATATTAATAAGAAACTTTGGTTGGTTCTTGGCTCAATTGAAGCAAAGACTACACAGGGACATTAAGGCTGCCAATCTGTACACACCAGTCAAGGTACTTTAATCACTAGTATAGTGTTTAAAAAGGTCCAATATATACATTGATACACACCTCTCAGTGTATATCATTGATACATACCCCTTTAACTAAAAAGCGTGGGGCATAGAGCACTAGAAGTGCTCAGTCTCCCATATAGGAGGTGTGGTGAGGGGGAGAAGAAAGGGTGGGGGGTTAGGGGGATGAGGAGGCATGTAATGGGGAAGGCCTTGGGGGTGGGGTATGTTTAAGATTATGGAACTTCCGATCTTCCAACAAAATGTCCAGAAATTCTTTGCCGTAATGGAGTAATTTGGTAGCTGTCCTTGCCTGTGTCCACGAGCCTGTGTCCACCAGCCTGTGTCCCCCACGTGTCCACGAGCCTGTGTCCACAGCCTGTGTCCATCAGCCTGTGTCCACCACCCCCCACCCGTGTCCACCAGCCTGTATCCACCAGCCTTTTCCACGGGATAGAGAGGGATCACGGGGGGAAAAGATGTCACTGGGAAAGATGATGTCCTGGATAGAGATGATGTCACTTGGTTGATGATGTCACTGGATAGAGATGATGTCAGGGGGGGAGATGATGTCTACACTGATGGTAACCAAAGTTTCACATCAGACCACGGGGCGGGTTTAAACCCATGGCAAGTGTATCCTAAAACTCACAAGCAGGTGTACGTTAGCCACTAGGAGCTGGTCTAATAAGATTCAGTTTGGGACTCCTCGCCAGAGTTCAACCCCACCCATTCCGTGATTCTTTTCAGTCCTCTTATTACGGGGATTTTCCGAATTATTTTCCGACACAGAACGCCATGAGTCATGCTACCCAGGATATCTCCTTTGGTTTTTTTTTTTGCTAACCTCTGGCCCGTTTCATGGGACGATCTACCATCACCACCACTAGTAAGTGCCCATCTGTGACGACACCTTTAACT
>WNWK01028489.1:0-25331 GCA_009830355.1 Cherax destructor | reverse complement strand
CGGGTTTTTTAGAATATACAAAAAAATGAAAAAACAGATCTTTGCACCTTTTAAAGGCCCCTTTTTTAGTAATTCCTAATTGAGGAATTTATTCTCAAAAGCTGATATTCGGGTTTTTTTTTTTTGGGGGAAATTGACCCAAAAAATTTATCATCTGCCCAAATTTTCCCTTTTTAGAGAAAATTTTTTTCCCTAAAAAAATCCCTGAACTATAGTTCAGCGTTTTTCCCTTTTTGGGCCAAATTTTAAAATGCTTAAAATCCCCCGGGGTGTATATTTTCAATGTGATTAGAATATACTTTTAAAAATGAAAAAACAGATCTTTTAGCAAATACAAGGCCCTCTTTTCAAGTAATTCAAATTGAGGAAGCTAATATTCTCTTTGGGCTGTATATTCTGGTTTTTTTCTGTTTGGGGGAGAAATTTATCAAAAAACTTCATCATGACCAATTTCCTTTTTGAGAAAAAAATTTTTTTCGCCCTTAAAAATCAGCTTTTTTCGCCATTTTCACAAAATTTTTAAAAAATGACTTAAAATCACCCCGGGTGTACTATTTTCAATGCTGATTCAGAATATACATTTAAAAAATGTAAACAGATCTTTTTAGCACCATATTGGGCCCTTTTTTTCATAGTAATTCCTAATTGGGGGCTAATATTCTCATTGGGCTGTATATTCGGGTTTTTTTCATTTTGTGGGAGAAATTGATCAAAAAACACTATCATCATGCCCAATTTCCTTTTTGAGAGAAAAGTTTTCCCTGAAAAACCCCTGAACTATATATAGTTCAGCGTTTTCGCCTTTTTGGGCCCAAAATTTTTTAAAATGATTTAAAAAATTACACCAGGTGTACTATTTTCAATGCTGATTCAAAAATATACATTAAAAATTTAAAAACAGATCTTTTTAAATACGGGGCCCCTTTTTTCCCCAGTAATTCCTAATTGAGGAAGCTAATATTCTCGTTGAGCTGTTTTTTGGTTTTTTTCTTTTGGGGGGGTAATTGATCCAACAAACACTATCATCAGGACCAATTTCCATTTTGAGAAAAAAAAGTTTTTGCCTAAAAAAACCCCTGAACTATAGTTCAGCTTTTTTCGCCATTTTGCTATCTTGAAGTATAAGCAATTAGAATTTTATATTTTATGTATATAGATTATCATATAAGTTTATTTTGGGAGATATTTTCAGTAATAGCTAAACAAAAAATATCTTCTTTATAAACTTGTATTAGTTATGTATGTGTTTAGGTAGGAAACTTAGGGGTAAGGGGTGAAGTTTGCTACTAGTTTGTCCCCCCCCCCTTCTATACCAGTGGGGGTCAAACCTAGGCGCTCTACTCAGGGCAGTTCTCCCCACCCTGGTATGGTGGCATTACCTTAATTAATAGCTCTGATACTGAGTTCTCTCTCCCCCTGGTATGGTGAACATACCCTCAGATTTTTAAACCTTCCTCCTGGTGGGTGGGATACCCTCAGAGATTCTTCAGTTCTCTCCCCTTTTGTTATGGTGAGCTTCCCCTCTGAGGTTCTTCGAGATCTTCATTCTCTCCCCTTTTGGTTTGGTGAGCTTACCCTCTGAGGTTCTTCGAGACTCTTCAGTTCTCTCCCCTTTTGGTATGGTGAGCATATCTTCAAGGCTCTTATTTCCTCAAGTTCTATCTACGAATAGACTTTGGAACTATGGATCACTAGCGAGTTGTGACTCGTAGGGAAACAGTGATAGTGACCTTTAGTGTAGTAATTTCGCTTAAGTCTAGTGATAAACCTAGCTCGTTATTGATGTTTTGACATTGTGAAAATTTGTAAGTCAGAGGAAGTGTTTTTTAACCCTTTTGTATTATTTTAAAGAGTGTACAGATAAATGAAAATTGTGGTGGAGTGAAGTAAAGGATATTTTGTTTTACACCCTCTAAGAGAAAGGGAGGTTGAGATTATTTTATTTTACTAAGTGTCCTAAATAACTTAGTATATTCTTAAATAAAATCTGGAAAAACCTTTAAAGACCCTTTTTCCCCTTTGTATTTTGATAACTCCAAGCACCTGCTGTACTGTTGTTACGATAACCGCAAAACCCAATTAGTGGTCTCAGGCCGGGACCGTAACAAGGGGGGCCTGTCCGGGAGGCTCTTAATCCAAGGAGGTAAATAGTTTCTATCCCATCGCCTGAGAGCAATCAATATGGACATGCAGCTAGAGCAGTTAATAAAGACTTTAACTTTGTCCAAGAAAACATTAAGGCTACAAACTTGTTATGATAAAGGCACCGGGGGTTTCCCACAATAATGGGTACACAGCTGAGACTGTCCGGTCAATAATAAGAAACATTCAGTTTCCACATCAAGCAGAGGCCCTTGATGTTTCAGACTGGGAAAAGTCAAATTTTCCAATTAAAAAAGGTCTTTAATAAAAGGTTTTGGGAAAAATTTGATTGAAGCAGGAAATCAGGAGCCTGAAAAGGGAATCATCATTCCCTCTAGTCAGAAGGGCCAAGCTCGCAAAAAACATATTTGGGACCCATGGCCTCCGGGTTTAACAGTGCTAATGGGAACATAAATCCTCCCGGATTTAGAGCCCTTTGGGAACGGTTACCCAGAGCGTTCGCCCTAAGGAACGCCCTGATAAAGGGTTTAACGTTCCAATTTCCGCCGGGGCCAAAAGGCCAATATCTCAAGTGCAATTTTTTAGAATGGAACGCCCCATTCGGCTGCAAACTGCTCAGATAGAGGCACAGCGAAAGTTAAAAAAATGAGCAGTTGAAAAGGGAGAAACTATTTTTTTTGAAAACGTCGAAAATGAAAGAGGATCCAAGCCCAGTGCCCAAAAAACAGAAAATACCTTTGACAAAATAGGGTTTTTGGGCCCCTTAAGTTTTTCGAAAACATTTAGAAACATACTTTGAAGTTTTCGAGAATCAGGCTCGAGCCATGCATTGGCCTCAAGAAAACTGGGTTGCCTACACACACCATTCTATCAGGAAAAGCTGGGAATTGGTTGCTTCCCCCCCTTATGAGAAATATATTGATTATGATGCAGTTAAGAAATTTATTTTAGAATCCACGACATGCTCCCCATGATCAACGTGTTTTTCCTGTTACAAACAGCCTGGGCAGACATGTGTAGACTTTGCCCCCAAAAAGAAAGTTGCTTTCGAAAGATGGCGAAGATCTTCAAATTGTGATTTCTGTAGGCAGCTTAACTCAACGGGATTTTAAATGAAGATTTTTTATTGTTGCAATGTCAGTAGATCTGCAAAAATTTTAAATTTGGACCATCAGACATCTGATGTTCGGGAAACAGTCGCCCTGGTGGGATCACTACAAAAATTTCTAATCAATTTTTTTAAAAAAGGGTAAAGGAAAAGGGAAGTGAGAGCCGTTAATAAAGACCCCAACCCAGAGCGATGAGAGGATATCGTGCAGACACGCCTATACGGGCTTATCGTTCTTTTCCCCAAACAGACAATGTTCACAACTCTGTTTCTCTGATACATGGGGAATCAGAAAAAGGAAAGAAGAAATCCTTCGCACTTACTGCCGGAAAGGGGACTTTTAAAGGAAAATGTTAAGACTAGAAAGTGACATGAAAAAAAAAAGTGGGTTGGCCCCCCAAGCAGATAGTACCCCTTCAAAGTCAAAAAGAGTATAGAGATTAAAAAACAAATCTTTTACCAGAATCTGGAAAAAAATTCTTTCTTTTAGATGACCAAGATCGGCAAACATGTCCAAAAAGAAAATTCATGCTGCCATGAGCCCATTTTTTTCCAGAGGTAAGAAAAGGGCTTAACGTTTCTCAATTGAAGGAAATCAATACATTCAGAAAAAGGGAAGTTCTTAACATTATTGAGGGAAGGTGTGCTTCCATTGTCTGATCAAATTTTACACTAAGATGGACGATTTTTGGGAAGGCCTACGGTGGAGCTGTTCTAAAGAACCCCCCCACCGAGTATATCGGGAGCTGAGTAATTACAGAGGATATACTTCTGTGGGTATATCCAGTGGAGTTTTTCCCCAATCCGGGTTGATTTGTTAATTGGGAATGACCTAACGAATGTTGGGATCAGTAAAGAACCGCTTGTGATGGAAAATGAAACTAACGAAAATTATGCAATAGAAGGGGAGAAACAGTCATACCCCCTTGTGTGATAACGAGAGCCTTTAAGCTTCAGCAAAGATTTCGTTAGATGAGGAGTTAGAACACTCGAAGAATTTAGACGGGACATATTGTTCAGTGATTTATGTCACCCGGGAACTTGACCACCAAACAATCTACGGTGGATCGGGAGTCGGGCCTCGCTCGATATTAAGATGTTAATATCAGACAAATTTGATCAAAGATCAATTCGCGGACCACTTTTGGACAAACAAAAAGAAATAGCGGTCACTGAAAAGGAAGCAAAAAAACCTTAAGGATTCATTAAAAGTAATGGCATTCTAATGGAGAAGAGAATTTGTCCTTTGTCGCCAGGTCCCACTTCCAACACCATAAAGTATCTGGTAGTCTTCCCAGTCTCCTTCCGTGAGTATACGATTAATTTTGCTCACAATAGTCCTATGGGAGGTCACTTGGGAATTTAAAAAAGACATTGGGAAAGTTAGTGAGACATTTCTTTTTGGCCCAACATGAAAGAAACAGTGGTAAAACATTTTTTGTAGTTTCGGCCTGCCGATAGCAGGTAAACCTGCCCATAATCCTTTCCAGCCCTCTTACCCATCACTACAGACGGGAACCATTTTCCTGCCTAAAAAAGATTGGGGGCCGGACCTTCCCCAAAAACCAAGCCCCGCAATCAATATCTATTTACCATAATGGATTTTGGCAACGGGTACCCGGGAAGGGTCCCAATGAAAAAAATTAACGCCCGTGCCATAGTCCGCTCCTTAATGAAATATTTTTCGCACGTAGGATTACCACGAGAAATACAATCTGATCAAGGGCCCAATTTTTACGTCCAAAATATTCAGAGAAGCTCTATCTGTCTGGGAATTAAGTCAATACTTTCTACTAGTTACCGACCTCAGACGCAGGGTGCTTTTGGAAAGGTTCCCCCAAAACCCTTTAAAACCATATTTACATACTGCCGGGGAAAACCTTAAAGATTGGGACGAAGGATACCTTGTCTTTTTTTTGCAGTCAGAGAGAGCGAGCAAGAAAGTCTGGGTTTTGGGGCCCTTTTTGATTTAATTTATGGTCATAAAGGGGGGGTCCCCTCGCAGTATTAAAAGAAGCCGGGAAGGGGAAATCGGGAGCCTTCCCTATGCATGTCCCCTCATCTACCAAAAAGGGTTTATCCTATGCCAGGAACCTAGCATCAAAGAACCTTAGCCAAAGCTCGGGCCCAAAATGAAGTTACTCTATGATAAAGGGCAAAGTCCGCTTTTTTCAAGCTGGAGATGGTTCTCGTCAAAAGTTAGTACCAGGGCACTCATTACTCCCCAAATATGAAGGCCCTTAGTAGTAGTAAAGAGGCTCAGTAGTAAATTATCTAATACGAACACCAAAACGAAAATCAGAACATGTGTATCACGTAAATCAGCAAAAAACATATTACCCGGGGTCTTCCTACTGCCCCCGTCCTCCCTATACCAAAGGAAAAACATCCTCATTTACCGGATGTTTCAAGAGGGATAGAAGTCCGTCTAGAAAATTCAGAAACCCTACGAACTTTGGATCATTTTTTTGCAGACCTTGAAACCGAAAAAGGAAAGATATTAAAGAGATGATATTAAGTTTTCCCCGATTTGTTCAGTGATGTCCCCAAAACGCTGCACGCTGGGTATTCACAACGTAGATGTTCAGAGTGCCTCTCCGATTAAACAGGCACCTTATTGCATGACCCCCGTAAAACATGCCGTTTTAAAAGGAAGAAAACCCTTCCTATTGTCCAACGGACTTTTTCCAACGCAGAAAAAGGCCCAGGGCTTCCCCATGTATTTTGGTGCCGAAGCAAGATGGAAGTTGGCATGTGCACTGATTATCAAAAAGTCAATTCAGTCACGGTACCGACGGATTTCCTTGCCACGTATTGAAGATCTTATTGACAAAGTCTCTGGCGCTAAATACGTGGGGGCCGTTTAGACTTGCTAAGAGGCTTTTTCAAGCCCCTTTTTCAAAACGAGCTCGGGAAATTTCTGTTTTACGGTACAAGATGGTCTATTTAACTATTTAGTTATTTCCCTTCGGGTTATGTAACGCGGCCTCCACGTTTCAACCCCTTTCATGAACGAACTCACTAACGACTTCCCGGGGAGTGGGGGTTTTTGGGGGAGGGATTTATTTTATTTGCAGATGATTGGAAACAACATCGGGTCTCGTCTACTGGCTTTGTTTAAAAAAAATTGAGGTTTTATAATTTCAAAGTGAATATGGCCAAATGTCAATTTGGCCAAGCAAAGAAAAAATTTTTGGGGTTTCTGTATAGGTCGGGGAAGCCCCCGGGGATCTAAAGATAAAGGCCATATCCAATTTTCCCCCCCTTTAGATAAAAAGGGGTAAAGTTTCCGGGCTGGCCAGTTATTACGACGATTTTGTCCTAATTTCTCCCAAATCCGCCCCCTTTTAAAACTCACCAGCACCAAAGTAAAGTTTAACTGGACTAAGGTTTTGGGGATCAAGCTTTCAAGGTTGAAGTTTTTGCTTTCGTCTCCCCCCTTCGTTCTTCGTAGTCCAGATTTCCTTTCCCCTTTTTTTGTTACAAATAGAGGCGTCCACGCGGTAGGTCCCTTTTTTGTTAAAAAACGCCTTCTACCGACGTTTTACACCCAAATTTTGGGTTATTATTCTTCCAAACTTAAGTAAATCAAAAAATTATTCAACCGTTGAAAAGAGGTTTTAGCACTAGTTATCTTTTTGGAGAACTTTGATGTATATTTAGGAACTTCTATGCAAAAAATTAAAGTTTTTCTGATCATAACCTCTTACATATATTAATACAATGAAGTCAAGAAATGTTGGACCCCCAGGTGGGCTTTTAGGACCCAAACCCCTATTCTATAAAGTATCCCCCACAAAGGGTCAAATAATATAATTGCAGAAAATTTTGTCTCCCCCTTTAAGTTCTAAAAAATTTAAAATATTCATGTCCCAAATTAATTAAATTTAAATTTTTTTTGTTTAATACTTTTTTTATATACTGTTGTTAAGTATCGGTTTTGGGGTTGGGTGACTTAAAATGTGGATTTTTGGGGGGAACCAGGACCCGCCCCAAATCTGTTATTGGCGCCCCCCCTATTCATCCACCGCCAATGGCAGGCTGATTTCCTGCATGCCTTACGGCTTCCCTGCTCCGGGAAAACTGATACCTGGCTTCCAGACTCTTCACGAAACTCAGTTGGTCTGGACCTAGCCCGTTGCGGATTCAGCGACAGACATCTCCCACTGTTGCATCCATTGCGTCTCAACCTGTTGCCTGAAGAACAGAAGTCCTGCTGCTGATGAAAATGGTTGTCTACTGGCGAGAAAACTATAGAAAAAACCAAGGGGATTCGTGGGGGATGGGAGTTAAAAGAAAAAAGGAAATTTTTTGTTTTGTTTGGGCGACCTATTGTCGTGTGAAATGTTGGGATCTTGGGAAATATACGCAATTAAATTTTATATTTTATGTATATAGATTATCATATAAGTTTATATTGGAAAATTTTCAGTAATAGCTAAACTAAAAATATCTTACTTTATAAACTTGTATACTTAAATTATGTATGTGTTTAGGTAGGAAACTTAGAGGTAAGGGGTAAGTAATTTTGCTACTAGTTTGTTCCCCCCCCTTCTATACCGAGTAGAGGTCAAACCTAGGCGCTCTACTCAGGGGAGTTCTCTCACCCCCCGGTATGGGGAGAACCTTTAAATTTAAAAGCTCTGATACTGAGTTCTCTCTCACCCCCGGTATGGTGAACATACCTCAGACTTTTCAATTCCTTCACTCCTGGTGGGGGTGAGGATAATTTAAAATTTTCAGTTCTCTCACCTTTGGTATGGTGAGCTTACCCCCTGAGGTTCTTTTTTGAGACTCTTCAGTTCTCTCACCTTTTGGGGATGGTGAGCTTACCCCCTCTGAGGTTTTCGAGACTCTTTTAGTTCTCTCACCTTTGGTATGGTGAGTTTTTTCCCCCTGAGGTTCTTTTTGAGACCCTTTAGTTCTCTCACCTTTGGATGGTGAGCATTTTCAGAGGCTCTTATTTCCCCCAAATTCCCATCTACAGAATAGACTTTGGAACTATGGATCACTAGCGAGTTGTGACTCGTATGGAAACAGTGGGTAGTGACCTTTAGTGTAGTGATTCTCTGCTTAAGTCCCATGGGTAAACCCTAGCTCGTTATTGATGTTTTGATATTGTAAAGGGTTTTAAGTCAGAGGAAGTGATTTATATATCCTCTTTTCGTATTATATTGAGGTACATATAAAAAGTAACTTGTGGTGCATGAGAGTGAAGTAAAGGACTTTTTGGGTACACCCCCCTAAGAGTAGGGAGGTTGGGGGATTATTTTTTTTTTACTAAGGGCCTAAATAACTTAGTATATTCTTTAAAAAAAATCTGGAAAAAACCCTTTTAAAAATCTCATTTTGCCTTGTACTTTTATAAACCCCAAACACCTGCTGTACTGTTGTTACGATAACCGCTAAACTAATTAGTGGTCTCAGGCCAGGACCTTTAAAAGCCATTTTCGGCCAAATTTTTTAAATGACTTAAAATTATACCAGGTGTACTATTTTCAATGCTGATTCAGAATATACACTTAAAAATGTAAAAAAGATGGTTTTTGCAAAATACGAGGCCCTTTTTTTCCCGGAATTCCTAATTTAGGAACTAATATTCTCCTTTAGCTGTATATTCTGGATTTTTTTAATTTGTGGGGAAAATTGATCCAACAAACACTATCATCATGACCAATTTCCAAATTTTTAGAGAAAAGTTTTTTTGCCGAAAAAAACCCCGAATTAAAAAGTTCGTGTTTTTTGCCATTTTCGGGCCCAAAATTTTTAAAAAATTACTTAAAAAACACACCCGGTGTACTATTTTCAAGGGTATTCAGAATAATTAAAAAATGTAAAAAAAGATTTTTAGCACCATACGAGGCCCTTTTTTTTTAGTAATCTTTAATTTAGGAACTTTTTTTTTTTTTCTTGGGGATATTTGATTTTTTTAATTTTTTGGGAGGAATTTTATCCAACAAAAACTCACCCGACCAATTTCCTTTTTTAGAGAAAAATTTTTCCCAAAATCCCCGAACTATAATTTAAAGGCGCCATTTTTTGGCCAAATTTTTAAAAAAGACTTAAAATCACACCGGGTACTATTTTTTAGGGGGATTCAGAAATACACTTAAAAAAGTAAAAAAAGATCTTTTAGAAACCAACAGGCCCTCATTTCATAGTAATTCCTAAATTTAGGAAGCTAATATTTCATTCCGTTTATTCTGGGTTTTTTTTATGTTTGTGGGGGGAAAATTTATCCAAAAAACACATCATGACCAATTTCCATTTTGAGAGAAAAGTTTTTTCGCCCCCTTTAAAAAACCCCTTTAACAAAAAGTTCAGCGTTTTTCGCCATTTTCGGAAAATTTTTAAAAAAGACTTAAAAAACACACCGGGTGTACTATTTTCAATTCTGATTCAAAAATATACACTTAAAAATGTAAAAAAAAGATCGTTTTAAAAAACCCTACAGGGCCCCCTTTTAGTAATTCCCAATTTAAAGCCAATATTCCTTGGGCTGTATATTCTGGGTTTTTTCAAATTTTTTGGGGGGGGAATTGATCCAAAAAACACTATCATCATGGCCAATTTTCCCTTTTGAGAAAAAGTTTTTTCCCAAAAAAACCCCGAACCATAGTTCAGCGGGTTTTTGCCATTTTCGGCCAAAAATTTTTAAAAAAAACTTAAAATCACACCGGGGGTTTTATTTTTTAATGCTGATTCAAAAATACACTTAAAAAAGTAAAAAAAGATCGTTTTAAACCATACAGGCCCTCTTTTAGTAATTCCAATTTTTGGGAACTAATATTCCCTTGGGCTGTATATTCTGGATTTTTTTTAATTTTTTGGGAAAAATTGATCCAAAAACACTATCATCAGGCCAAATTTTCCCTTTTAAAAGAAAAAGTTTTTTTCCCCCGGGAAAAATTCCCCGCATAGTTCAGGGTTTTTGCCATTTTCGGCAAAATTTTTTTTAAAGCTTAAAATCACACCGGTTAAAAAAATTTTTAATGCTAATTCAGAATAACACTTAAAAATGTTTAAAAAAATGTTTTAAAACCATACGAGGCCTCTTTTTCCCAAAAAACCCAAGAGGGAAACCAATATTTCATTGAGTTTTATATTCGGATTTTTTTATATTTGTGGGGGGGATTGATCCAACAAACATTTTTCATAATGACCAATTTAATTTTAGAGAAAAATTTTTTTTTCCCGAAAAACCCTATTTAAAATCACCCGGGGGTTTTTTCTTTTTGGGGGTTTATTCAGAATATACACTTAAAAAAAGCAAAAAAAAGATCGTTTTAGCGTTTTTCGCCATTTTCGGCCAAATTTTAAAAAAAGACTTTAAAAACACACCGGGTACTATTTTCAATGCTGATTCAGAATATACACCTTAAAAAAGTAAAAATAGATCTTTTAAAATTATACGAGGCCCCTTTTCATAGGGGGAATTCCCCAATTTAGGAAGCTAATATTCTCATTAAGCTGTTTTATTCTGGGTTTTTTCATGTTTTGGGGGGGCAATTTATCCAACAAACACTATCATCATGACCAATTTCCATTTTGAGAAAAAAGGTTTTTTTTTGCCCTTAAAACCCTGAACCAAATTCAGCCCCTTTTTTGCCATTTTTCCCCAATTTTTAAAAATTTCTTTAAAAACACACCGGGTACTATTTTCAATGCTATTCAGAATAAAACACTTAAAAAAAAACAGATGTTTTAAAACCCTACGAGGGCCCTTTTTTTAGTAATTCCTAATTTAGGAACAATATTCTTTTAAACTGTAATTTTGGATTTTTTTTAATTTTTGGGGAGGAAAGATCCAAAAAAACACTATCAATGACCAATTTCCATTTTGAGAGAAAAAATTTTTTTTGCCCAAAAAACCCTGAACTTTTTCGGGTTTTTTTTTGGCCTAAAAAATTTTTAAAAAAAGCCTTTAAAAACACACCGGGGGTACTATTTTCAATGCTGATTCAGAATATACACCTTTAAAAAAGTAAAAAAAGATTTTTTCAAATTTTGTTTTTGGGGAAAAAGGGAATTTGGGTTTTTTTTCCAAACCCAAACACTTATCATGACCAATTTCCATTTTAAAAGAAAAAGTTTTTCGCCTTAAAAAAACCTGAACATGTTCAGCTTTTTCCCATTTTCGGGCCCAAATTTTAAAAAAGACTTTAAAAACACACCGGTGTAATTTTTAAGCATTAGAATATTAAATTAAAAAAAAAACAGATCGTTTTAGCACCCAAGAGGCCCTTTTTTCCAGTAATTCCCAATTGAGGAAGCTAATATTCTCAAATTTAAACTGTATATTCTGGATTTTTCATGTTTTTGGGGGGGAATTTATCCAACAAACATATCATCATGACCAATTTCCATTTTGAGAGAAAAGGTTTTTCCCGGCCCTTTAAAAAAATCCCTTTTTAAAAACCGGGTTTTTTTTCCATTTTTTTTCCAAATTTTAAAAAAGACCTTTAAAAACACACCGGGTGTACTATTTTCAAGGGTGACAGAATATCACTTAAAAATGTAAAAACAGATCGTTTTAGCACCATAAGAGGCCCCCCTTTTCCCCGTAATTCCTAATTGAGGAAGCTAATATTCTCATTGCTGTATATTCCCGGATTTTTTTATTTTGTGGGGGGGAAATTTATCCAACAAACACTATCACATTTACCAACCATTTTGGGGGAAAAAGTTTTTTTGCCCTTTAAAAAAACCCCCCTTTTTACTTAAAATCACACCGGGTCCCATTTTCAAGGGTGATTCAGAATACACTTAAAATGAAAAAAAGATCCCCTTTTTTGGTTTATTTTCCCAAATTTTAAAAAGCTTTAAAATTTTAAACCGGTTTTCTATTTTTTAAAGTTTTTTTCCCGAATTTAAAAAACCTAAAAATTTTAAAAAATTTTTTTGCCCAAAAACCATAAAGGCCCTCTTTTCAAATAATTCCTAATTGAGGAAAACTAATATTCTCTTAGGGTGATATTCTGGATTTTTTTATGTTTGTGGGGGGAATTGATCCAAAAAAACACTATCATCATGGGCCAATTTCCATTTTGAGAGAAAAGTTTTTTGCTTTTTAAAAATTTACTTAAAATCACACCTTAAAAAATTTTAACTAAATTTAGAATATAAACTTAAAAAAGTAAAAAAAGATCGTTTTAGCACCATAAAGGCCCCCTTTTTATAGTAATTCCTAATTGAGGAAGCTAATATTCTCATTGGGTTTTAAAATTCTTTTATTTTTTTTATGTTTGTGGGGAGCAAATTTATCCAACAAACACTATCATCATGGGCCAATTTCCATTTTGAGAAAAAAAAATTTTTTTGCCCAAAAAAACCCCAACTATTTTTTTTTAAGGGTTTTTTTTCCCTTTTCGGCCAAAAAAAATGACTTAAAATCACACCGGGTACTTTTTTTCAATGCTGATTCAGAATAAACACTTAAAAATGTAAAAAAAGATCGTTTTAACACCCATACAAAGGCCCCTTTTTCCCAGTAATTTTCCCAATTGAGGAAACTAATATTCTCAATTAAACTGTATATTCTGGGTTTTTTTTTATGTTTTTGGGGGGGAATTGATCCAACCCAAAAACCCCATCATCATGACCAATTTTCTTTTTAGAGAAAAAGTTTTTCGGCCCAAAAATCCCTGAACCAAAGTTCAGGGGGTTTTTCGGCCCCAAAATTTTAAAAAAGCTTAAAATCACACCGGTGTACTATTTTCAATGCTGATTCAGAAATATACACTTAAAAAAAAACAGGCGTTTTAGCCCCTATTAGGCCCCTTTTTTTTGAATTCCTAATTGAGGGAAATTTTATTCTAATAGCTGTATATTTTTATTTTTTCATGTTTGTGGGAAATTATCCAACAAAAAAACTATCATCATAAAAAATTTTATTTTGAGAGAAAAATTTTTTTCCTTAAAAAAACCCCGAACTTAGTTCAGGCCATTTTCGGCCAAATTTTAAAAAGGGCTTAAAATTCAAGGTTTTTATTTTTTTCAATGCTGATTCAGAATATACACTTAAAAAAGTAAAAAAGATCGTTTTTGGAATTTTAAAGGCCCTCTTTTCATAGTAATTCCCAATTGAGGAAGCTAATATTCTCATTAAACTTTTATTCTGGATTTTTTTTATGTTTGTGGGGAAATTTATCCAAAAAAACAATATCATCATGACTAATTTTCCCTTTTGAGGAAAAAAATATTTTTTGCCCAAAAAAAAAATTTTTTAACCCATAGTTCAGGTTTTTCGCCATTTTCCCAAATTTTAAAAAGACTTAAAATCACACCGGGGGTAATATTTTCAAGTTGATTTAAAAATATACACTTTAAAAAAGTAAAACAGATCTTTTTGCACCATAGAGGGCCCCCTTTTTCCCCGTAATTCCTAATTGAGGAATTAAAATTTTCCGTTCGTATATTCTTGTTTTTTTCAGTTTGTGGGGAGAATTGATCCAAAAAACACTATCATGACCAATTTCATTTTGAGAGAAAAAATTTTTCGCCTTAAAAACCCTTTTAAATATAGTTCAGCGTTTTTCCCCTTTTCGGCCAAATTTTTAAAAAGACCTTTAAAAACCACCGGGGGTACTATTTTCAATGCCGATTCAGAATAAACACTTAAAAAAGTAAAAACAGATCGTTTTAGCACCATACAAAAACCCCTTTTTGTAATTTCCCAATTGAGGAAGCCAATTTTTCTCCTTTTTCCCCCATATTTTGGGTTTTTTTTGTTTTTTGGGGGAAACATCCAACAAACACTATCATCATAAACCCAAATTTTCCCTTTTGAGAAAAAAATTTTTTGCCCAAAAATTCCCCCAACTATAGTTCAGCGTTTTTCGCCCTTTTCGGCCAAATTTTTAAAAAAAGCCCTTTAAAAAACACCGGGGGACTATTTTCAATGGGATTCAGAATATACACTTAAAAAAAACAAAATCGTTTTAAAACCATAAACCTCCTTTTTTAAATAATTTTAATTGGGGGCCCAATATTTAAAGCTGATATTCTGGGTTTTTTTATTTTTTGTGGGGCAATTTATCCAAAAAACACTATCAATGAACCCAAATTTTAAATTTTTAGAGAAAAGTTTTTTCGCCCGAAAAAAACCCCAACTTAAAAGTTCGGTGTTTTTCGCCATTTCGGGCCCAAATTTTTAAAAAAGCCCTTTTAAAAACACAACCCGGGGGTACTTTTTTTTGGATTCAGAATATACACTTAAAAAGTAAAAACAGATCGTTTTAGCACCATAAGGCCCCCTTTTTCCCCGAATTCCCAATTGAGGAAGCTAAATTCTCTTAAACTGTTTTATTCTTAAATTTTTTTATGTTTGGGGAGAATTGATCCAAAAAACACTATCATCAGGGCCAATTTCCATTTTGAGAGAAAAAAATTTTTGGGAAAAAACCCCCCAAATATATTAGTTGCCTTTTTGCCATTTTTGGCCAAATTTTAAAATGACTTAAAATCACACCGGGGGTTTCTATTTTCAAAGCTGATTCGAAAATACATTAAAAAAAGTAAAAACAGATCGTTTTAGCACCATACAAAACCCTCTTTTTTTGTAATTCCTAATTGAGGAAGCAAATTCTCTTGAGCCCTTTTTATTCCCGGGTTTTTTTATGTTTTTGGGAAAAATTGACCAACAAACCTATCATCATGACCAATTTCCAAATTTTTAGAGAAAAGTTTTTTCTCCCAAAAACCCTAACAATACCCGCGTTTTTCGCCATTTTCGGGAAATTTTTAAAAAAGCCCTTTAAAAACACACCGGGTGTACTATTTTCAATGTAATTCAGGGAAAATACACTTAAAAAAGTAAAAAAAGATCGTTTTTGCACCATAGGGGGCCCTCTTTTTCCCCGTAATTCCTAATTGAGGAAAACTAATATTCTATTTGGGTTTTAAATTCTGGATTTTTTTATTTTGTGGGGAAAAATTGATCCAAAAACACCCATCATCATGACCAATTTCCATTTTGAGAAAGAAAAAAAAAATTTTTTCGCCCCCCGGGAAAATTCTTTTTTTTTTTCTTTTAAAGCCCCCCCCTTTTTTTTCAAAATTTTTTCCGGCTTTAAAATTTAAAAAAAAGCCTTAAAATCACACCGGGTGTACTATTTTCAATGTGGGTTCAGAATATACACTTAAAAAAAGTAAAAAAAGATCGTTTTAGCACCATACGAAACCCCCTTTTCCCAGTAATTTTTAATTGAGGAAGCTAATATTCTCTTAAACTGTATATTCTGGATTTTTTCATTTTAAAAGGGGGGAATTGATCCAACAAACACTTATCAGACCAATTTCCCTTTTGAGAGAAAAAGTTTTTTTGCCCGAAAATCCCCGAACTTTTTAGTTCAGCGTTTTCGCCATTTTCCAAATTTTTTAAAAAAGACTTTAAAAACACACCGGGGGACTATTTTCAATGCTGATTCAGAATATCACTTAAAAATTTAAAAAAAGATCGTTTTAGCACCATAAGAGGCCCTCTTTTCCCAGTAATTTTTAATTGAGGAAGCTAATATTTCTTAAACTGGGGGGGATTCTGGGTTTTTTCATGTTTGTGGGGGGGAATTGATCCAACAAACCTATCATCATGACCAATTTCCATTTTAAGAAAAAGTTTTTTCCCTTAAAATCCCTGAACGTTTTTCCCATTTTCGGGCCCAAAATTTTAAAAAAAGACTTAAAAAACACACCGGGTGTAAAAAAATTTTTAAGGGTAAATTTAGAATATCACTTAAAATGTAAAAAAAAGATCGTTTTAGCACCATAAGACCCCTTTTTCCCCGTAATTCCCAATTGAGGAAGCTAATATTCTATTAAACTGTATATTCTGGATTTTTTTTATGTTTGTGGGGAAAAATTTATCCAAAAAACACTTATCATGACCAATTTCCATTTTTAGGGGAAAAAAATTTTTTCCCCTTTTTAAAAACCCCAACGTTTTCCCATTTCCCAAATTTTAAAAATTCCTTAAAATTGGGGTAATATTTTCAAAGGGTGGAAATTTGAATTTTCATTTTTGTAAAAAAAATTTTTACCAAAAACCCCCTTTTCCCGAAATTTTCCTTTTGAGGGAACAAAAAAATTTCTTAAAATTCTAATTTTTTCCCCTGTTTTGGGGGGCCCAAAAATAAAAACCTTAAAACACATTTTACCAATTTTTCCATTTTAGAAACAATTTTTTTTTTTAAAACCCTTTTTTTTAAAGGCCCCCTTTTTTAAATAATTCCTAAAAAGAGGAAAACTAATATTCTCATTAAGGGTGTATATTCTTTGGGTTTTTTCATTTTGTGGGGGGAATTGATCCAACAAACACTATCATCTGGGGCCAATTTCCATTTTGAGAGAAAAAATTTTTTTTGCCCGGAAAATTTAAAATTTTAAAAACACACCGGGTGTACTATTTTCACGTTAAATTTAGAATATACACTTAAAAATGTAAAAAAAAGATCGTTTTAGCACCATAAAAACCCTCTTTTTTTAAATAATTCCTTTAAATTTAGGGCTAATATTCTCATTGGGTGTATATTCTTAATTTTTTCATGTTTGGGGGAGCAAATTTATCCAACAAACACTATCATCATGACCAATTTCCATTTTGAGAGAAAAGTTTTTTCGCCCAAGGGTTTGCTTTTTCGGGCCCCAAAATTTTTAAAATACTTTAAAAACACACCGGGGGTTTCTATTTTCAAGGTTTATTCAGAATATCATTTAAAAAAGTAAAAAAAAGATCGTTTTAGACCATAAGAGGCCCCCTTTTTTTTAGTAATTCCCAATTGAGGGCTAATATTCTCTTAAACTGTATATTCTGGATTTTTCATGGGGGTTTTGGGGGGCAATTGATCCAACAAACACTATCATCAGGGCCAATTTCCATTTTGAGAGAAAAGTTTTTTCCGCCCTGCCTTTTTCCGCCATTTTTGGGCCCAAATTTTTTAAAAAAAAATTTAAAAACAAATGGGTGTACTATTTTCAATGCTTTATTCAGAATATCACTTAAAAAAAAAAAACAGATCGTTTTAAAACCATAAGAGGCCCTCTTTTTCCCCCTAATTCCCAAGAGGAAGCCAAAAATTCTCTTAAACTGTATATTCTGGATTTTTTTTATGTTTTTGGGGAAAAATTGATCCAAAAAAACCCTATATCATGACCAATTTCCATTTTAGAGAAAAGTTTTTTTGCCCTTTTAAAAATTTGAACGTTTTTCCCATTTTCGGGCCCAAAATTTTTTAAAAGCCCTTTAAAAACAAACCCGGGGTACTATTTTCAAGGTGATTCAGAATATCAATTTAAAAAAGTAAAACAGATCGTTTTAGCACCCTAAAAGGCCCCCTTTTCCCAGTAATTCCCAATTGAGGAAGCTAATATTCTCATTAAGCTGTATATTCTGGATTTTTTTTATTTTGTGGGGAGCAATTAAACCAACAAACACTATCATCATGACCAATTTCCATTTTAGAGAAAAAATTTTTTTCGCCCAAAAAAACCCTAACGTTTTTTCCCATTTTCAGCCAAATTTTTAAAAAGCCCTTTAAAAACACACCGGGGGTACTATTTTCAAGGTAAATTTAGAATATCACTTAAAAATGTAAAAAAGATCGTTTTAGCAAAAAAGAAACCCCTTTTTCCCCGTAATTCCAATTTAGGAAGCTAATATTCTCATTGCTGTTATTCTTAAATTTTTTTATGTTTGGGGGCAATTTATCCAACAAACACTATCATCATGACCAATTTCCATTTTGGGGAAAAAGTTTTTTCGCTTAAAAAAACCCTTTGAGTTAACCAAAAAACCCTTTTTAAAATAATTCCCAATTGGGGGGTTTTAAAATTCTCATTAAGGGTGTATATTCTTAATTTTTTTTTATGTTTGGGGGAGAATTTATCCAACAAACACTATCATCATGACCAAATTTTTAGAGAAAAAGTTTTTTCGCCCGAAAAAACCCCGACTTAAAATCACACCGGGGGTTTCTATTTTCAAAGCTAAATTTAGAATATACATTTTAAAAAAGTAAAAACAGATCGTTTTAGAACCCTAAAGGGCCCCTTTTCAAGTAATTCCCCAATTGAGGGAAACCAATATTCCCCAATGAGCTTTATATTCGGGTTTTTTCATGTTTGTGGGGAGGGATTGATCCAACAAACACTATCATCATGACCAATTTCCAAATTTTTAGAGAAAAAATTTTTTTGCCCCAAAAAACCCCCAACAAAAGCCCGCGTTTTTCGCCATTTTCGGGCCAAATTTTTAAAAAAGCCCTTTAAAAAACACCGGGTAATATTTTCAATTTTATTTAGAATATACACTTAAAAATGTAAAAAAGATCTTTTTGCACCATAAAGGCCCCCTTTTCCCAGTTTTTCCTAATTGAGGAAGCTAATATTCTCATTAAGGGTGTAAATTCGGGTTTTTTTTTTTGTGTGAGCAATTGATAAAAAAACACTTTTCATCATGACCAATTTCCATTTTGAGAGAAAAAAATTTTTTCCCAAAAATTCCCCGTTAGGGTTTTTGGATTTTCCCAAAAAATTTTAAAAAAAGCCCTTTAAAAACCACCGGGGGTACTATTTTTAATGCTGATTCAAAAAAACACTTAAAAATGTAAAAACAGACGTTTTAAAACCATTTTAAACCCTTTTCCCAGTAATTCCAATTTAGGAAGCTAATATTCTCATTAAGCCGTATATTTTGGATTTTTTCATGTTTGGGGGACAATTGATCCAAAAACACTATCATCATAAACCCAAATTTTCCCTTTTGGGGAGAAAAAATTTTTTTGCCGGAAAAAAACCTGAACTATAGTTAGCGTTTTTGCCATTTTCGGCCAAATTTTAAAAAAGACTTTAAAAACACACCGGGGGACTATTTTCAATGCTGATTCAGAATATCACTTAAAAAAAGTAAAAAAAGATCGTTTTAGCACCATAAGAGGCCCTCTTTTTTAGTAATTTTTAATTGAGGAAGCTTTTATTCTCATTAAGCTGTATATTCTGGATTTTTTTTATGTTTTTGGGGGGCAATTGATCCAACAAACACTATCATCATGACCAATTTCCCCTTTTAGAGAAAAATTTTTTCGCCCAAAAATTTCCCCTTAAAGGGGTTTTTTTCCCCTTTTCAGCCAAATTTTAAAAAAAGACCCAAAAAACACACCGGGGACTATTTTTTGCTGATTCAGAATATTTTTTAAAAATGTAAAAAAAGATCGTTTTAAAAAATTTTAAGAGGCCCCTTTTCCCAGTAATTCCAAGAGGGAAACCATTTTTCCTTTGGGTATATTTGGATTTTTTCATGTTTGGGGGGGGAATTGATCCAACAAACACTATCATCAGGGCCAATTTCCATTTTAGAGAAAAAATTTTTTTGCCCCAAAAAACCCCCTTTTTTAACGTTTTTCTCCATTTTCGGGCCCAAAATTTTTAAAAAAGACTTAAAATCACACCGGGTGTACTATTTTCAAGGGTGATTCAGAATATTAAATTAAAAATGTAAAACAGATCGTTTTAGCACCATAAGAGGCCCCTTTTTTAATAATTCCCAATTGAGGAAGTTTAAAATTCTCATTGGGGTGTATATTCTGGATTTTTTTTTATGGTTTTTGGGGGGCAATTTATTCCCCAAAAAACACAAACATCAAGCCAATTTTTCCCTTTTGAGAGAAAAAGTTTTTTTCAAAAACCCGGAAAAAAAATTCCAATTGGAAACTAAAATTTTTTAGGGTTTTTTATTTTTTTTTCAAAAAATTTTCGGCCAATTTTTTTTAAAAAAATTTTGGAAACCCTTTTAAAAACACACCGGGGGTCCCATTTTTTAATGCTAAATTTAAATATACACTTAAAAAAAGTAAAAACAGATCGTTTTAGCACCCTACAAAGGGCCCCCTTTTCATAGAATTTTTAATTGAGGAAGCTAATATTCTCATTGGGCTGTATATTCTGGGTTTTTTTATGTTTGTGGGGGCAAATTTATCCAACAAACATTTTCATCATGACCAATTTCCATTTTGAGAAAAAGTTTTTGCCGGGAAAAAACCCTGAACTTTTTAGTTCAAGCTTTTTTGCCATTTTCGGCCAAATTTAAAAATGACTTAAAATTACACCGGGGGTACTATTTTCAATGCTGATTCAGAATAAACACTTAAAAATGTAAAAAAAGACGTTTTAGCAAATACAAGGCCCCTTTTTTTAAATAATTTTCCCAATTTTTAAACTAATATTCTCAAAATTGGGGTGTATATTCTGGGTTTTTTCATGTTTGGGGGAGAATTGATCCAACAAAACATCATCAGGGCCAATTTCCATTTTTTAGAGAAAAAATTTTTTTCCCCCCCCGTTTTCGCCATTTTCGGCCCAAAATTTTTAAAAAAAAAAATTTAAAAACACACCGGTGCCCATTTTCAAGGGTGATTCAGGGAAAATCATTTTAAAAAAGTAAAAACAGATCGTTTTTGCACCCTAAAGGCCCTCTTTTCCCCAGTAATTCCAATTGAAAAAATTTTTTCATTTTTTTTAAAGGGGCAATTGATCCAACAAACACTATCATCATGACCAAACCATTTTGAGAAAAAAGTTTTTTCGCCCCAAAAAACCCTGAACGTTTTCCTTCCATTTTCAACCAAATTTTAAAAAAAGACTTAAAATCAACCGGGTGTTTTATTTTCCAAATTTTTGATTCAGAATAAACCCCTTAAAAAATTTTAAAAAAAGAATGTTTTTGCACCATAAAGGCCCCTTTTCCCAAATAATTCCCAATTGAGGAAGCTTTAAAATTCTCATTGTTTTATATTCTGGAAATTTTTTTATGTTTGTGGGGAGAATTTATCCAACAAACACTATCATCATGACCAATTTCCATTTTGAGAGAAAAGTTTTTTTTGCCCCCTTGGGAAAAAATCCCCTGAACTTTTTTTGTTTTAGGGTTTTCCCCATTTTCGGCCTTTAAAAATTTTTAAAAATTTACTTAAAATCAAACCGGGGGTAATATTTTCAATGCTAAATTTAGAATATACACTTAAAAATGTAAAACAGATCGCCTTTTAAAAACCATGGGCCCTTTCTTTAAAAATTCCTAATTGAAAAAGTTTTAAAATTCTCATTTGGGGTGTTTATTCTGGATTTTTTCATGTTTTGGGGGGCAAATTTATCCAACAAACACAAACATCCCAATTTCCATTTTGAGAGAAAAGTTTTTTCGCCCCGAACAAATTTTTCCCTTTTCGGCCAAATTTAAAAAAAGACTTAAAATCAACCGGGGGTACTATTTTTTAATGCTGATTCAGAATAAACACTTAAAATTAAAACCCGGGCCCTTTAAACCCTAAACCCTTTTTTTTCCACCCAAAATTAAACCATTAAGGCTGTTTTCTGGTTTTTTCCCGTTTTGGGGGGCTTGTCCAACAAACCTTCATCTGCCCTTTCCCCTTTTTGGGAAAAAACCAAAAAATTAAACATTCGCTTTTCGCCCCCAAAATTTTTGCTTTTTCCACCGGGACACTGTGATTTATACCTTAAAATGTCGGTTTTTTAAAATATTTGGCCCCCTTTTAAAAAGAATTTTAGGGCCAAAATTTTGAGATTATATTTATTTTTAGGTTAAATTATCCCCAAAATATAATTTTACCAATTTTAATTTTTAAAAAAGTTTTTTTCCCAAAAAAACCCCGAAAAAGGGCCCCCCCCCTTTGGGGCCCCTTTTCCCCAAATTTATAAAAAAATATTTTTAAAAAACCAGGGGATATTTTAATCTTTAGTTCCCTTTGTAAAAAGAACTTTTCTTACAAAAGTCCAAAAATTCCAATAGAAAGCTAAAATTTCCCTTAACAGAAATTCTTATTTTTCATTTTGGGGGGGAAAAAATTGATCCAAAAACCAATGACCAATTTTCCCTTTTAGTGAAAAAAACCTGAAAAAACCCCGAATAAGTTAGGTTTTTTACCCAAAAAATTTTTGATTTAAAACCACCTGGAAAACAAGGAAGAATATTTTCATTAAAAAGAAAAAAAATCATTTACACCCAGAGGCCCCTTTTCCCCGGGAAATTCCCAATTGAAAGGAAAAAAATTCTTTATTAAACCCTTTTTTTCCTTTGGGTTTTTTAAGGGGGGAAATTTTTTTTCTCAGGGAAATTTTTAAAAATTTTGGGGAAAAGTTTTTTCCCTTTCCCGGTTCCAGGGTTTTTCCTTTTCCCAAATTTTAAAAAATGTTTAAAAATTCCCTTTTTTTTTTAATTTTTAAATTAGTAAAATTAAAAATTTAAAAAATCTTTTTGGTTTTTATTAACCAATTTAAAGCCCCAAAATTTTTTAAGGAATTTGGGTTTTTTTTTTTGGGGCTTTTCCCAACAAAAAAATTAACAACCCAATTTCAATTTTGGGGAAAAATTTTTTTTAAAAAATTTAATTAAAATTTTTGGGGTTTTTCCCCCATTGAGAAAATTTAAAAAACTTAAAATTACACCCTTATCATTTTAAGGGATTCCCAAAATTTTAAAAAAGTAAAAAAAATCGTTTTTTAAACACTTTTTAAGGCCCCTTTTTATATAATTTTTAAGAGGGGAAACCAATATTCTCAAAAAAGGGGTGTATATTCGGATTTTTTTATGTTTGTGGGGAGGAAATTTATCCAACAAAAACAATTTAACATGAATTTCCATTTTTAGAGAAAAAGGCCCCCAAAATCCCCCAACTATAGTTAAAACTTTTCGCCATTTTCGGCCCAAAATTTTAAAAAAAGACTTAAATTTCCCCCGGGGGATTTTTTTTCAATGCTGATTCAGAATTTTAAATTAAAAAAGTAAAAAGATCTTTTTCAATTTTAAAAGGCCCTCTTTTTTATAGTAAAATTCCCCAATTGAGGAAAACTAAATTCCCCAGGGGGTGTATATTCTGGGTTTTTTTATGTTTGGGGGAGCAATTGATCCAAAAAATTTCATCATGACCAATTTTCCCTTTTAGAGAAAAAATTTTTTCCGCCCCCTTAAAATTTAGCCGCCATTTTCGGGGTAAATTTTAAAAAAGACTTTAAAAAACACCGGTGTACTATTTTCAATGCTGATTCAGAATATACATTTTAAAAATGAAAACAGATCTTTTTAGCACATTTAGGCCCTTTTCATAGAAATTTCCCTAATTGAGGAAGCTAAATTCTTTTGGGGCTGTATATTCGGGTTTTTTTCATGTTTGGGGGGAAAAGATCCAACAAAACTATCTTTGAAAATTTCATTTTGAGAAAAAATTTTTTTTCGCCTAAAAAAACCCTGAACTATAAAAGTTCAGCTTTTTTGCCATTTTGGGCCAAAATTTTTTAAAATGATTAAAATTACACCAGGTGTACTATTTCAGTGATTCAGAATATAACTTAAAAATGAAAAAACAGATCGTTTTAGCACCATACGGGGCCCCTCTTTTCCCAGTAATTCCAAGAGGAACCCAATATTCTCGTTGGGAATTCTGGTTTTTTTTCATGTGTGGGGGGAGTAATTGATCCAAAAAAACTATCATCAGGACCAATTTCCATTTTGAGAAAAAATTTTTTTGCCTGAAAACCCTGAACTATATTCGCTTTTTCGCCATTGTTGCGTATCTTGAAGTATAAAATTTAGAATTTTATATTTTATGTATATAGATTTATAAATAAGTTTATAGGGAGATTTTTTCAGTAATAGCTAAACAAAATATTTACTTTATAAACTTGTATACTTAGTTATGTATGTGTTTGGGTAGAAAATTTAGAGGTAAGGGGTGAAGTACTTAGCTACTAGTTTGTCCCCCCCTTCTATAGAGAGAGGTCAAACCTAGGCGCTCTACTCAGGGCAGTTCTCTCTCACCCTGGTAGGTGAGCATTACCTTAATTAATAGCTCTGATACTGAGTTCTCCCCACCCGGGTTTGGGAAAAATACCCGATTTTTCAATTCCTTCACCCGGGTGTGGTGAGGATACCCTCAGAGATTTTCAGTTCTCTCACCTTGTTAGGGGAGTTTTCCTCTGAGGTTCTTCGAGACTTTCAGTTCTTCCCCTTTTGGTATGAGCTTACCCTCTGAGGTTCTTCGAGACTCTTCAGTTCTCTCACCTTTGGATGGTGAGCATATCTTCAGAGGCCCCTTATTTCCTCAAGTTCTATCTACAGAATAGATTTTGGAACTATGGATCACAGCGAGTTGTGACTCGTTGGAAACAGGATATGACCTTTAGTGTAAATTTTGTTAAGTCTAGTGATAAACCCTAGCTGTTATTATTTTTGACATTGTGAAGTTTGGGGCGAGGAAGTGATTTTTATATCCTTTTACGTATTATATTAAGAGGGACAGATAAATGTAACTTGTTTTATGGGGTGAAGTAAAGGATTATATGGTAACCCCCTAAGAGAAAGGGGGTTGAGATTATTTTATTTTACTAAGTGTCCTAAATAACTTAGTATATTCTTAAAAAATCTGAAAACCTTTAAAGATCTCATTTCGCCTTGTACTTTGATAACTCCAAGCACCTGCTGTACTGTTGTTACGATAACCGCAAACAATTAGTGGTCCAGGCCAGGGCCGTAACAAGTGGGGGCCTGTCCGGGAGGGTCTTTAAACCAAGGAGGTGGAGGTAGTTTATCCCCTCGCCTGAGAGCAATCAATATGGACATGCAGCTAGAGCAGTTAATAAAGACTCTAACTTTGTCCGTTTGAAACATTAAGGCACAAACTTTTTGGCGATAGCAAGGCACCTTTGGGGTACCCTACAAAACGGAACAGCTGAGACTGTCCCAATAATAAGAAACATTCAGTTTCCACATCAAGCAGAGGCCCTTGATGTTTCAGACTCGGAAAGTCTAATTTCACAATTGACAATAGGTCTTTAATATATGATTTGGAAAACTGATTGAAGCAGGAAATCAGGAGCCGAGAAGGGCAGATCATCATTCCCCTTTTAGTCAGACAGGGGCCCAAACTAAGACAACTTGGGGCTATGGCCCTCCCGGTGTGTGCTGGGGTGTGGAACAAATGATCCTCTTCCGGATTTAGAGTCCTTAGGAACGGGTACTCAGAGCTTGCCCTAAGGAACGCCCTGATAAAGGGTTTTTCGTTTAACTCCGCCTGGGGCCCGCGCCAATATCTCAAGTAATTTTATAGAATGGAAT
>WNWK01028488.1:0-25332 GCA_009830355.1 Cherax destructor | reverse complement strand
AGAGGATCGGCACTTCCCTAGGCGATCCAGATTACACGGCAAACTACACCACCGCCAAGGACCTCAACGGAGTGGGATGGACTACGATACCCTTCCCCCTACCTAGGAACTAGAATGCCTGAGGAGAGAAGCTCCCAGGGTAAAACTGGGAAGGAAATAAGGGAGGGATGAGGAGGAGGAGGAGGAAAGGGAAAAGGGAGGATGGGGGAGATGGGAAAAGGGAGGGGGGATTGGGGGGTAATTAGGTTCGGTCTGAGGAAGAAGACCAAAAGGTCCAATTCCTCAGACCGATAGCCTCTTTACCACGTCAAGGAGCCCCCCTTAAAGAGGTATTAAGTGCCAGTCTGCCGTATTTTTGGTGTTTAATTCTTGACAGTGCCAGACAAGAGCAAGATTTTTTTTCACTCATGGTCTCACTTTTGTTCGGTCTCTGATTTTCATCATTATCATTATTATTCTTCATAACAAGCACTGAATCTATATGGGTCATACAATGCCTAAGAAATAGGAGGGAGGTATGGTGATCAGGTTTGATTCATGAAAGGAAAGAGTAGCTCCAATTTTATTGATCAAGTTCCCTTCAGCATCAGTCAGTTTCCCTTGAAGGTGCTATTTTGAGTAGTCATGGTACTGGATTGACTTGGGAGGGTAATGCACTGTACTTAATTGAATAGTCAAGGTACTCTTTTTGAGTAGGCAAGGTATTGTATTTAGTTAGGGTGCTGTTTTGAGTGTTCAGGTTCACTGTATTAAGTGTTCAGGTTCACTGTATTAAGTGTTCAGGTTCACTGTATTAAGTGTTCAGGTTCACTGTATTAAGTGTTCAGGTTCACTGTATTAAGTGTTCAGGTTCACTGTATTAAGTGTTCAGGTTCACTGTATTAAGTGTTCAGGTTCACTGTATTAAGTGTTCAGGTTCACTGTATTAAGTGTTCAGGTTCACTGTATTAAGTGTTCAGGTTCACTGTATTAAGTGTTCAGGTTCACTGTATTAAGTGTTCAGGTTCACTGTATTAAGTGTTCAGGTTCACTGTATTAAGTGTTCAGGTTCACTGTATTAAGTGTTCAGGTTCACTGTATTAAGTGTTCAGGTTCACTGTATTAAGTGTTCAGGTTCACTGTATTAAGTGTTCAGGTTCACTGTATTAAGTGTTCAGGTTCACTGTATTAAGTGTTCAGGTTCACTGTATTAAGTGTTCAGGTTCACTGTATTAAGTGTTCAGGTTCACTGTATTAAGTGTTCAGGTTCACTGTATTAAGTGTTCAGGTTCACTGTATTAAGTGTTCAGGTTCACTGTATTAAGTGTTCAGGTTCACTGTATTAAGTGTTCAGGTTCACTGTATTAAGTGTTCAGGTTCACTGTATTAAGTGTTCAGGTTCACTGTATTAAGTGTTCAGGTTCACTGTATTAAGTGTTCAGGTTCACTGTATTAAGTGTTCAGGTTCACTGTATTAAGTGTTCAGGTTCACTGTATTAAGTGTTCAGGTTCACTGTATTAAGTGTTCAGGTTCACTGTATTAAGTGTTCAGGTTCACTGTATTAAGTGTTCAGGTTCACTGTATTAAGTGTTCAGGTTCACTGTATTAAGTGTTCAGGTTCACTGTATTAAGTGTTCAGGTTCACTGTATTAAGTGTTCAGGTTCACTGTATTAAGTGTTCAGGTTCACTGTATTAAGTGTTCAGGTTCACTGTATTAAGTGTTCAGGTTCACTGTATTAAGTGTTCAGGTTCACTGTATTAAGTGTTCAGGGCACTGTACTAAGTCAGTATACTGTATTACATAACCAAGATACTGCATAGTTTGCATTTCAATACATATCTTAGGTATATGGTACATGTGTTGTTGACATTGTTCTTGTTTTATAATATACTACTTACCTTTGGATTTAGCCATAATTAAGCTAGATATTTAGTAGGAGCAGAGTTACAAACCATGATATATCTTAATTTCTTCCTAAGATGAAAAAATGTTGAGCAACAAATGTAAAAATTGTTATAACACTGTAAAAAAGCTGTAGCTTTATAATAATAATAATAGTATTTTTGCTAGGAAACTTTCTTCTTTAGTGTATATTCAAATGCCAATAATTTATATTGTCAATAATTTTATCCTATATAGATTCAGCCTTTGATGAAAACTTTTTATTTCTATTGTACCAAAATAACCCAATACAGTAGTGTATGCAGAAAATAAGAGAATCAATATTCAAAGACTTTTTATCCACATTTTTCATTTTCAGAAAATTTGGGGAGATTTTTGTGAGTGTACAAATTACCAAGGATGTACTAGTCCAAATGGGATCCTTTGTTCCAACAATGGTAATTGTGATTGCAATAAATGCATATGTAATTATGGATGGATTGGTCAGTTTTGCGAGTGTGAGAATGGTACTCGAGAAAATTGCATAAACCCACGTAAGTGTCTCCATCGCTGTTGTGTACTCTTATTCTTTACGATTTACATGACTGTTATAAGATGGAGAAGTTAGTGATGCTCTTGAAGTAACACCAAAATATTCTCTGATTTTTGTGTTTTCTTAATTCTCCATTTACCCTAGTTATGTGTCTCACATTTGCATGTTGCAATTTACTCACCATTTTCTCATATAAGATGGCTATTTTAGTTTAAATGTTAACAATTTTATGCATGTATTTTTTTCAGAGGTACAAGAAATGTGCTCAGGTCATGGTACATGTGAATGCAATCAGTGCCAGTGCATCGCTCCATACTTCGGCAAGTTCTGCGAAGACTGTCTTGTGAGCATTATTATTATTATATTGCAAGGAAGTGGTGTACTAATTGGGAATCATACAGTGCCTTTAGTATAGGAGGTAATCAGGCTTGATCCAAGGAAGGTGAGAGTAGTTCCAGTTCCTTGGATCAACAGCCCTTCCTGGCTTCAAGGCACACCCTTTGCAAGGTACCCTGTGAGCAGTTACCATTCTAATCTATACTGATTATGGAATTAGTAAATGTTGTGTGAATGTATTTTTTCTTAGTCTCAAATAGTTATTCATTTGAACAATTTGTAAATGTAACATTCACTTGTTGCATAATATTGAAGTACAGTAAGTCCTCTATGTCATGGGCCCCATGTAATAAATTTCCAATACAGAAAAAATATTCAGCTGGATAAATTCTTGATGCAATGGAATACGTTCACTACATCAGGCATTTGGACATTAATGTTTTGATCTTGGAAAATCAATTTGATTTTGGCATAAATGATTTTAGTTCAACAAACCCCTTTTCCCCCTATTAGTTTGTCATACCAAGGGTTCAATATACTGGATACAGTATATGAATTACAATCTTTTATAATAACAGGATCATTATTAAATGTCAAGAAAGTGTTGTTTGATGATGATTAAACTAAATAACCAAATATATTTTTTAAATCTGGTATTCACTCAACAGGAATGTCCTGGGAAGTGTGATGAATATAAGTCATGTGTCGAGTGTCAACTCTCCAGTGGAGGAGAGAGCTCTCTTGTGGACTGTCACACCAACTGTACACTCTTTAACTTTACTTCAGTTGAGTCCATTGCAGGTGAACACAGGAGCTGTCATATGTCCTCTTGCATTATTCAAAAGGTTTTAAAGCTTTTATCAAATGGCCAGTATGTTAAAACAAAAAACTGTTACTTTTCCTAGTGTTTCCAAAATAATGCTGCAATTTTTGTTCCAGAAATGAGTGGACCCACTTGTACCTTCTTTGACACAAACAATTGCAGAGTCCATTTCCTCTACAAGACAAGTACTGAGGGAAAACTTTATGTGTGGGTGCAGAAAAATAAAGAGTGTCCCACATATCATAATATATATTGTAAGTATAGTATAAATGTGAATGTATGTATGTATGTATGTATGTATGTGTATGTATGTGTGTATGTATGTATGTATGTGTGTATGTATGTATGTGTATGTATGTGTGTGTGTGTGTGTGTGTGGGGGGGTTAGTTTTAGTTAGTTTCATATATTTATCATTTATCCCATATCCATCTTGTGGGTGGTAGTTAAAAGATTACACACATAATGGGTCCAGGGACTGAGCTGCAAAGATTTGATGGCTAAACAAGTTACACTTTTAAATTTCCTTCTTTTATATACCTTCCCAAATTCATTTATTGTTTAAAGCTTCTTTTCAGAATGTTTAACAAGAAGCACCGTGTCATCGGCAAACAGCAAGGTGACAACTCCCACTCTGTACCAGATTCACCATATTTCAATCCCACACCTCTCTCCAACAACCTAGCATTCACCTTTTTTTTTACAACCACATCTATAAGTACATCCAACACACATGGTAACATTTCACAGTTTTATCTAAGGCTTACTTTTACTGGAAAATAATCTCCTCCTCTCCTATAAACCCAAGCCTGTGCCTCACTATCCATATAAAAGGTCTTTAGTGCTTTAAGTAACCTACTATCTATTCCAAACATTGAACTAACTGCCACAGTGCTCCCCTATCCACCCATAAATACAATGAAAAATTCTTTCTTTTTTCTTTCAACACGTCGACCGTTTCCCACCGAGGCAGGATGGCCCAAAAGGAAAGAAAATCCCCAAAAAGAAAATACTTTCATCATCAAACAACACTTTCACCACACTCATACATAATCACTGTCTTTGCAGAGGAGCTCAGATACGACAGCTGAGAATTGTCCCTCCCAGCTGTCACTATCCCAGACCCCTCCTTTAAAGTGCAGGCATTGTACTTCCCATTTCCAGGACTCAAGTCCAACTAAATCAATTAAATGGTTTCCCTGAATCCCTTCACAAAATGTTACCCTGCTCACACTCCAACAGATCGGCATGTCCCAAAAACCATTCATCTCCATTCACTCCTATCTAACACGCTCACACATGCTTGCTGGAAGTCCAAGCCCCTCGCCCACAAAACCTCCTTTACCCCTTCCCTCCAACCTTTTCTAGGACGACCCCTACCCCGCCTTCCTTTCCCTACAGATTTATACGCTCTCCAAGTCATTCTACTTTGATCCATTCTCTCTAAATGACCAAACCACCTCAACAACCCCTCTTACAAATACTTTTATTAACTCCACACCTTCTCCTAATTTCCACATTCCGAATTTTCTGCATAATATTTACACCACACATTGCCCTTAGACAGGACATCTCCACTGCCTCCAGCCTCCTCCTCGCTGCAGCATTTGCAACCCATGCTTCACACCCATATAAGAGTGTTGGTACCACTATACTTTCGTACATTCCCTTCTTTGCCTCCATGGATAACGTTCTTTGTCTCCACAGATACCTCAACGCACCACTCACCTTTTTTCCTTCATCAATTCTATGGTTAACCTCATCCTTCATAAACCCATCTGCTGACACGTCAACTCCCAAATATCTGAAAACATTTACTTCTTCCAAAATCCCCTCTCTCCAATGTGATATCCAATTTTTCTTTATTTAAATCGTTTGATACCCTCATCACCTTACTCTTATCTATGTTCACTTTTAACTTTCTACCTTTACACACTCTCCTTCTTTTACATTTAGTAATATACATACAGGAGAAGGGGTTACTAGCCCCTTGCTCCCGGCATTTTAGTCGCCTCTTACGACACGCATGGCTTACGGAGGAAGAATTCTGTTCCATTTCCCCATGAAGAAAATGAATGAAAAGTTACTTACCTTTATCTAAGTATTGTTCAGTTATGTGCTTCAATGTAAACATTCTGCACATTCCCTACCCTACCTGAAACCTCATTGTTCCTCTACAATCCTTCTCTCTATCTCACCCATAATTCTTTCAAAAATATCAATCCTTTGATAAGTTTCAAGTTTTTCTACTCCCGGAGCCCAACGCTGGGCCAGGTTCACCTGGTGCTTCCCTGACCTGTTGGCCCACATATCCATAACAGCCTGATGGATCTAGCACCATACACTTTTCCTGGGATACTCAACATGCTTATATCCCTTTAATTCTTACATTCTTTTATCCCCTTTTTCCCTTACACAATGGAACATTCATGTTCTATGCCAATTCTTGGGTACCTTCTTCTCTTTCATGCATGTATTAAACAAATGCACCAACCACTCTGAAACTATATCCCCATCTGCTTGTAACATTTGTCTTCATTCCATCTGTCTCAGCTGCTTTACCCCCTTTTATTCTGCCCACTGTCTCACACACCTCTCCCACACTCACATCTGGCTCTTCCTTACTCCTAAAAGGTGTTACACTTCCTTGCTTAATGCAAGAAATCAATGCCTCTGTCTCTTCATCAACATTCAGCAACTCAAAATATTCATTACATATTCCCAGTACTTCCACCTCCCCATCTTATAGCTTCCCTCTTTGTTTTTAACAATTAAATCCACTTGTTCTTTAAACTCTCTCAACTTAATAATCTCACATCAAAACTTTTTCTTATTCTCAGCAAAATTTGTTAAAACCTCTCCCACTCTCAATATCTCTTCTTTTGCACTCCATTACCACTCTTTAAACCTCTATTACTCTCCATATGCTCCTCCTTCTATATATCATTTCTACATTGTAAAAAACCTTTCATGTGCAAACTTTTTCTCCCTTACCACCCCCTTTAACTCATTCTACCAATTGTTCCTCTTCCTTCCTGAACTCGTCCTCCTATATCCACAAACTTCTGCTGCACACACTGCATTGTTAAATGTATCCCCATACCTTAACCTCTCCCAATAGTTGTTTATATCTTACCCTATCTCCTTTAATTTATAAAATTACACTTCTCTTTTACCCACTGATGACATTCTCACTATAGCTACTAATCAATAATGATTTATCTGTGACCCCTCTAAAAATATGCACATCCAGAAGTTTGCCCATCAATCTTTTATCTGGATAATACTTTTAGTAACTCCGCACCTCCTCCTAATCTAGCTACGAATTCTCTGCATAATAGTTACACCATACATTGCCCTCGGACACAACATCTCCACTGCCTTCAGCCTCCACCTTGCTGCAACATTCATAACCCATGCTTCATACCTACATAAGAGTGTACTGCTATGCTCTCATACATAACTATTTTTTGCCTCCACAGATGCCTCAATGCACCACCTATCTTTTTCCCCCTTCACCATTACCTAACTTGTTTCTTACCCTCATCACTTTGCTCTTTCCTATGTTCACTTTTAATTTCCTTCCTTTACATACCCTCCCAAATTTATCCACAAACCTTTGCAACTTTACAGCATCTCCCAAAAGCAGTGTCATCAGCAAAAAGCAACTGTGACAACTCCCATTCTGTATTATATGATATTCAAAGCATGTATATCTGTGTGTGCATGCATTATATGATATTCATTAACCTTGTCTTTAAATCAAGACATTATTAAAAACCTAATGATGTGAATGTTTTTACATTGCAGTTAGTGTGTTAGGAGTCTTGATAGCTGTGGTGGTTATTGGACTAGCTACACTCATTGCCTGGAGGATCATAGTTTCCATCCATGATAAGAGGGAGTATGCAAAATTTATATTGGATCAACAAAGTGCCAAATGGAGTGAAGTAAGTCCTCATTTTATTAGTTTAGGGAAGATTTTAATATATTTTGAATTATTATAATAATCATAACCAAGCGCTAGTGCTTAGTTATGGTTATAATAATAATTGGTTATATTATGATTATAATAATTCAGATTTCATGGAAGCTTATGAGATTTTTATAAGATAAATGTGCTGTAAAATGCACCTCAAGACAGGGAAGAATTAGACAAAAGAAAACAGCCTTGTATTATGCTAAAACAGTCTCTCTTTATGTTTATAAGTGCATATTCTCAATACCTCTTCTTTTGCACTCCATTACCACTCTTTAAACCTCTATTACTCTCCATATGCTCCTCCTTCTATATATCATTTCTACATTGTAAAAAAAACCTTTCATGTGCAAACTTTTTGCTGATGATACTGTGCTTATGGGAAATTCTAAAATAAAAGTTGCAAAGGTTAGTGGACGAGTTTGGGAGGGTGTGTGAAGGTAGAAAGTTGAAAGTGAACATAGATAAGAGTAAGGTGATGAGGGTATCAAACGATTTAAATAAAGAAAAATTGGATATCATATTGGAGAGAGGGATTATGGAAGAAGTGAATGTTTTCAGATATTTGGGAGTTGACTTGTCAGCGGATGGGTTTATGACGGATGAGGTTAACCATAGAATTGATGAAAGAAAAAAGGTGAGTGGTGCATTGAGGTATCTGTGGAGACAAAAAACGTTATCCATGGAGGCAAAGAAGGGAATGTACGAAAGTATAGTAGTACCAACACTCTTGTATGGATGTGAAGCATGGGTTGCAAATGCTGCAGTGAGGAAGCAGCTGGAGGCAGTGGAGATGTCCTGTCTAAGGGCAATGTGTGGTGTAAATATTATGCAGAAAATTCGGAGTGTGGAAATTAGGAGGTGTGGAGTTACTAAAAGTATTAGTCAGAGGGCTGAAGAGGGGTTGTTGAGGTGGTTTGGTCATTTAGAGAGAGAATGGATCAAAGTAGAATGACTTGGAGAGCGTATAAATCTGTAGGGGAAGGAAGGCGGGGTAGGGGTCGTCCTCGAAAAGGTTGGAGGGAGGAGGTAAAGGAGGTTTTGTGGGCGAGGGGCTTGGACTTCCAGCAAGCATGTGTGAGCGTGTTAGATAGGAGTGAATGGAGACGAATGGTTTTTGGGACCTGACGAGCTGTTGGAGTGTGAGCAGGGTAACATTTTGTGAAGGGATTCAGGGAAACCAGTTAATTGATTTAGTTGGACTTGAGTCCTGGAAATGGGAAGTACAATGCCTGCACTTTAAAGAAGGGGTCTGGGATAGTGACAGCTGGGAGGGACTTATTCTCAGCTGTCGTATCTGAGTGCCTCTGCAAAGACAGTGATTATGTATGAGTGAGGTGAAAGTGTTGAATGATGATGAAAGTATTTTCTTTTTGGTAAATTTTTGGGTCACCCTGTCTTGGTGGGAGATGGCAGACTTGTTGAAAAAAAAAATTCTTAAGTAGCATCAAAAATAGTTCAAATGGAGTGATTTTTTGGTAATGATTAGTTATTTTTCATAATTTATGGTTATTTTTCATAATTTTTAGTTTCACGTAAATTTTCGTTATTTTTGATAACTTTGTTATTTTTCGGAATTTCTAGTTATTTTTCATGATTTTTAGTTACATATTTTCTGTAATGAATAGTCTTAATGAAAATATAAGCTTCCTCTATTAGGCATGACCTGGAAAGGAGGGCCTTATTTTTTGTTTTTTTTCAACAAGTCGGCCGTCTCCCACCGAGGCAGGGTGACCCAAAAAGAAAGAAAATCCCCAAAAAGAAAATACTTTCATTATCATTCAACACTTTCACCACACTCATACATAATCACTGTCTTTGCAGAGGAGCTCAGATAGGACAGCTGAGAATAGTCCCTCCCAGCTGTCACTATCTCAGACCCCTCCTTTAAAGTGCAGGCATTGTACTTCCCATTTCCAGGACCTTATATGATGCTAAAATGATCTGATCTTACATTTTTAAGTGTATACAGTGGACCCCCGCCTAACGAGCAAAATTCATTCCAGAAGCCTGCTCAAGTGCCATTACCGAACGAAATTTACTTCCTTAAGAAATAATGGCATGTAGGTTAGTCTTATTTCAGACCCCCAAAAATACACTTCCACAAGCACTTACAATATTATACTTACATAATTGTATGATTTCCGGGGTGCTCGTTAGGCGGGGGTCCACTGTATTCTGAATCAGCATAGAAAATTGTACCCCTGGTGTGATTTTAAGGAATTTCGAAATTCCTGCCGGAAAGGGCGAAAAACGCTGATTTTTTGGGGCAAAAAAACTTTTTCTCTCAAAATAGAAAATGGCCATGATGCCACCATTTGTTGGATCAACTGCTCCCCACAAACATGAAAAAATCCTATATATTATTATAATCAAAAGAAGCACTAAACCACAAGGGCCATACAGCGCAGCAGGGCAGAGCAAGATGCAGGGATAATGGGTAGTAAGAGGGAGAGGGATGATTATTAGGTTATGGGGTGCAACAGAGCAGTGGATAGTGCAGGGATAGAGGGTAGCAAGAGATTGAGGTAGAAGGGACTGAGGAAGTGCTAGAGGCATAATCTTCAGAGTTTGTGTAGTAAATCAGTTGCTGTCAAAAAGTCAGTGAGAGAGTCTGAATTAAAGGAGGGTCCATCAGCAAGAAGGGAAGGTAAAGAAAGGGAAGCAGAGCGAAGACGACGAAGGTAAATTCTGCATGCTCGTTGATAGAGTGGGAACCTGACAATGCTCACAGAGAGGGACAGGGAGCCTCTCCATGAGATACCCGTGAGTAAGAAGAGTGTGGCCGATGCGAAGACGGGAGAGAGTAGTCTCCCAACCTCGACATTGATGACAAGAAGGCCAGAAACCTATACTCAGTTTAATACTGGAGTTTGTTATGTAGCAGGTCAGACCAACGTTGTTGCCCTCGGGTGCGAAGGTGGGTAGCAATGACAGCAAAATAGTCCGTGAATGGAACATCTATACGAAACTGGAAGGTCATGTACTGCTGACTGTGCAGCAATGTCTGCCTGTTCATTGCCCTGTACAGTCAACCCTCTGTTTTCGTGTATCTTCGTTATTGGTGATTTCAGTTTTCAGGCACTTTTTTCGTGGAAATATTGGCTCCGTTTTCAGTTATTGGCTCCGCTTTCATTGATGGTACGGAACCTGTCCAGTGCCCAGTGCACATACAAAGCCCGCAAGCCCCCTTCCCACGCACATTCTCAGGCAGTGTACCATTGTTTCTGGTTGAGTGAACATTATTCTACGAGTTCATACAAAACATTTCTTAGCAATCCATTGTTATTGGCCCTAGATTATTGTGTGTGACTGCTAAATAAGCCACCATGGGCCCAAAGAAAGCTCCTAGTGCCAGTCCTTTGGTAAAGAAAGTGAGGAACACCATAGAATTAAAGAAAGAAATTGTAGCAAAGTATCAAAGTGGAGTCGATAAAGGCTATAGCACCAGCCAGCGATAAAGTGTAGTATTAACAGTGTAGCAAGTAAGTTAAGCGATTAAGCGATAGAAAAATGACGACATAAAACTTAATTCCTCCAATGTTGTTTGAGGAATATAGGGGCACTGAGACCAGAGCTGCCCTCTGCCAACATCTCCTCCAAGGTAAGTGTAAATATTTCTTATCTATACAAGTGTGAATATTTCTTATTTATAAATTAAAGTGTAAGTATTTTTTATTTATAAATTAAATTATTATTATAATCAAATAGAAGTGCTAAACCACAGGGGTCATACAGCTTATAAATTAAAGTGTAAATATTTCTTATTTATAAATTATGTACATTGTTTGTGTGAATAGTGGTGGTGGCCTGCTGCTGCCTCCGACCACCACCACTATATGTACGGCTTATGGTCAGTGGCCCTTATAAACCCAACAACAACAACACTACCGCCAGTCCTCTCATACATAATGACATATTTTATTCATTCTGAGTATATAACATGTTTCTATGTTATTAATATTGCTTATTATGTCATATTAGATGAATTGAGATAGATAAATAAGCCGTAGAGCTGATATTAGTGTCACAATGAAGCATTTTGTCCTGCCTCCCAACAATAAACTCTCCTCCTCTCCATCTTCCGTACACCAACAAGAGTCGCCAACAAAGGTAAGTGTGATGTTAAATGTTCATTTATACATGTTATTAGTGCTTTATATTTATTTGTCATTCTTTTCTGTATGTCAATCTATATTTAATCTCTAAAAAAATTTATTTTTGTTAATACTCCTGGGTGTCTGAAACATTAATTGAATTTACATTATTTCTTATGGGGAAAATGGTTTCAGTTTTCATTGATTTCAGTTTTAGTCGATCCCTCTGGAACGGATTAAACACGAAAACGGAGAGTGCACTGTATGTCAACATGACCAGGGACCCAACAAAAAACAATATCTTTGTGTTTGCTAGAGATACGGCATAACCAAAGTTGGATATGAAGAACTAGGGGGTGAGGTGCATCAAATTTTCGGATAGCCTGTAAAGCACTAAAGGCGTCTGAAACTACCACAAATGGTGACACAGGCATAGATGCAATACGGATAAGTGCTACAAGAATGGCATACAATTCAGCCGTGAAAATGCTAGCCGAGGATAATAGATGCCCATGTACGACACTGTCCGGAAACACTGCTGCGAATCCGACGCCGTCAGAAGACTTAGAACCATCGGTGTACACTGCGATGGCATGAGAATGAGAACGAAAGTGGTCTAGAAAAAGAGCGAGAAGCCGCCGTAGGCAGTTGGGCTTTCGCGCATGGCAGTGGAAAAGAACAGACATGAACAGCAGGAACTTCCCAAGGGGGTAGGGAAAAGGGAGATGCCACATGAACATAAAGGTGGTAGCTGAAGAGAAGACTAGCAAATGTAGGCGAAGAGAAAAGAAAAGCACCGAGGCATAAACGTAATCCCTGGTGATGGATGGGATTAAGGCTAGAGAGAGAGTAGCAGGATAGGCCGCCGAATATATCTGGTCACCATAATCGAGTTTTGATAAAATTAGGGCTGAATTCAGGTGAAGGAGAATTCTAAGATCAGCCCCCCATGAAAGATGTGCTAGGGTTTTAAGGAGGTTCAGCCGGCTATGACAAGATGCCTTCCGAGTGGTAATGTGAGGTTTCCCGGACAATCGACTGTCAAACAGAAGGCTGAGAAACCTGACCGTATCACGTTCTGGGATACGCAAGCCATATAGGTACAATGGATTTTCAGAGACCACTGAACGTCTACTGAAAGTAATTTGGCGAGTTTTACTACTAGAAAATTTAAACCCATGAGTGGTGGCCCAATCGGAAACACGGTTGATTGCATGCTGGAGCGAAACTGCAATGAGGTGACAGTCAACGCCCGCACAAGCTATGGCAAATATACCAAATATTGGATGGGAGAACTGATGCCAGATTATTTATAGCAAGGAGAAAGTGTGTTGTGCTCAGAACACATCCCTGGGGGACACCTTTTGCTTGGACAAACTCTGGGTAAAGCATATTATTAACCCGGACACGGAAATGCCTTTCATTTAAGAAGGCCTTAAGGAAAAATGGTAGATTGCCCCGGAGGCCTAAGGAGTGGGCCTGGGCCAAGATATTATACCTCCAAGTTGTGTCATATGCCTTCTCAAGGTCAAAAACGATGTCGATAACCGAGTGGTTATTGGTAAAGGCATTACGAATACTGTATACATATCCAAGCGCAGTAAGGGGTCAATGGTAGAACGGCCCTTACAAAAGCCAGATTGACTAGTGGAGAGACTACTGTGCGTCTCTAAATACCACATCAAACGTCTATTAACCAGACGTTCCATCACCTTGCAAACTGCACTGGTAAGAGCAATGGGACGGTAGTGGGAGGCATCATGTCCCATAGTACCCGGTTTGTGGAAAGGTAGAACAATAGCAGATTTCCACAGTTGGGGAAGAACTCCTTGTGACCATATAAGATTGAAAGAGTCGTAAGACGACTGCAAGGGCTGACTGATGTAACTGCTGTAGCATACGAATATGTATGCCGTCTGGCCCAGCTGCCGATGATCGGGAAGCGGAGTGTTGCCTCCAGTTCCAGAAGGGTAAAAGGAACATTATATGATTCTTCTCTGAGAGAAGAAAAGTCTAAGGGCTCTAACTCGCTGGCAGACTTAGAAGAAAGGAACGAGGGGCATAGATGGAGCCCCTGAGAAATACGGACCAGATGATTACCAATTTCAGTGGCAACAGCAAAAGGGTGTGCTATATCTACACCGGCAACCCAAAGAACAGGAGCTGGGTAGGGGAGAATTTACCACTCAGTTTCCGTACCTTTTTCCAGACTGCACTCATCGAGGAAGCCGAAATGACGGTAGAAACGTAATCCCGCCAGCAAGTGCGTTTAGCGTCACGGATGACACGGTGAGCAATTGCTCTCTTCTGCTTAAAATCAAAGACTCTCTGTGGTTCTGTTGTACCGGTACCTGCCCCACTCAGCATTTCAAACGTACTGCCCGAGCACAAGCAGGAGACCACCAAGGCACGCACTTCTGAGACTGCTTGCCCAAGGTTTGGGGAATAGAATGTGAAGCTGTGGTTAAGACGGAGTTCGAGAAGAGGTGTAAAACCTCATCAATGGAGGACGAGGAAGGAGCCTCACAAAAAGCAGTAAGATGCGCATAAAGGTCCCAATTTGCCAGCGTGAGCTATGAGGAGGTGGAGAATACGAAGGAGAAGTAAGGATGATTGGAAAATGATTGCTGTCATGCAAGTCCAGAAGGACAGACCAGGTGAAGTCGAGGACAGTTGAGGAAGAGCAGACAGAAATCGATGCAAGAGAAAGAATGAGTTCGGGGATCAAAATGGGTGGGAGTACCCGTATTTAAAACATGGAGGGGGAGAGAAGCAAGAAAAGCCTCCAACTGAATGCCATGGGAGTCACAGTGAAACATCCCCCCAGAGAAAATGGTGGGCATTAAAATCGCCAAGTAACAGAAGGGGTGGCGGTAAGGAAGAAACCAGAAAGGCAACATCTGGGATAGACAATGCCCGAGAAGGGGAGAGATACAAAGAACAGTGTATACCACTTATGCAAGTGGATACGGGCTGCAGTGTAATGCAGAGAAGTATGAACAAAGAGCTGACAGTATGGAATACCATTGCATATAAGAGGAGCACTTTCATTAAAGGTTCCATCGGAAAAAGGATCAGATGAATATAATAAATCATAGCCTGAGAAAGGATGGATAACAGCGGAGTGTAATTTGGGTTCTTGTAAACACCAACAGGTAAAAACTGGGAGAGCAACACCTGAAGCTCACCCCGGTTACCCCTGAGGCCGCGGATATTCCACTGTAAATAAGAGTTGGTGGAGAACCACAGGGAAGAGCTAACCACTGAAGAGCTGCAAGACCTTCAACTGGAACAGCATCAGATGGCAGCTGAGGAAATTTCCTCAGAGGAGGAGGAAGAGAGAGTGGAGAATGTGCCTTCTTCAGTGATTAAGGACATTTGTGCAAAGTGGAGTGAGGTGCAAAGTTTTATGGAGAATTATCACTTTAACAAAACTGTTGCAAGCCGTGTCTTCAACATGTTCAATGACAATGCCTTGTACCATTTTAGGCAAATCTTAGAGATGCCAGAAACAGAGCTCTCTGGACAGATTTTTTGTGCGACAGGGGTCCAGTGACTCTCAAGCTGGTCCTAGTGCCAGTAAAAGACAATTTAGGGAAGTAACCCCAGATAGGGCTTTGATACCTGAAGTCCTTATGGAGGGGGATTCCCCTTCCAAACAATAGTGATTTAAATGTTCATTTATCCATTAAAATTAGTCATATTTATTTCTCATTGTTTTCTGTATGTAAAACTATAGTTATTCTCTACAAAATGTATTTTTTGTTAATATTTATGGGTGTCTGAAACAGATTAATTGGATTTACATTATTTCTTATGGGAAATATTACTTTGGTTTTCGTCTATTTTGGATTTCGACCGACCTTCTGGAATGTATTAAGGACGAAAACCGGGGTTCCACTGTATTGTAATTACAATTTGGTGGCATACTTTTAATTGGTTCTATAGTAACTAGTATATTCCTAATTAATTGGTCTATAGTAACTAGTGTATTTTCCTAATTCCAGAATGTAAGCCCACTCTACAAACCTGCTGTAACTGAGGTGAAGAATCCACTCTTTGGAGTTAAAACAGATTAACTTTCTGAGAGTTACAGGTTGTAGCCATTATAACAGTATTACTATTACAGTACTCTGTATTGTATAAGATTATTGATTCTAGTTGTAAATCATATTATTCTGTAAAATATTACTAGTACCATCTGACTTATGACCGAGCTTGGTTCCGACCAACCGGTCGAAAGTCAAAATGGACGCAAGTCAAACCTTAGATAATTGCCGACATACTGGGTAGGGCAAAATGTCAAACCTTTGCTATATAAAGTACCTACATAGTATCATTTGTTACTTGTTACTAAATATTTTACTACTGTATATCAACATCAGTTATTGTAATGATTTTATTTTATTTTTGCATTTAATTTTTTACTTTACTTTTTATGCTTTTAGTACTGTATTTTATACTGTAAGGTTTAGGAGAAACTGTGGACAACACAAACAGTTGTTTATTTCCGAGAACATTTGCATACAAAATGTGTTCGAATTCACTTTTGAATGTAAGAAACTGAAAACATTCGTGTGCATTTACAGAAAAGTATAAAATAACTAAGCTGTAAACTGTAAATCAAAATTACAGTGGACCCCCGGTTTTCGTGATTTTTTTGTTCCAGAATGCTGTTCAAGTGCCATTACCAAACGAATTTATCCCCATAAGGAATAATGTAAAGTAGACTAGTCCTTTTAGACCCCCAAAAATACACTTACAAAAGCATTTAAAAAAATACACTCACATAAAAGGGCGAGTTTGGAGCAGGACTAACACCGGGGGTCCACTGTATATAAATTCAAAAAAATAGAAAAAAAGGAAACAAGGAAATTTTAATGAAATATAAAAAATAAAAATAAGGATTTGGACACAGTGACAGCCCACTAGTGCTCGGTTGGGGATCGTTTACGCTTTCTTCCTCTGAAGGGGTAGGGTGGGAGGAGATGGGGGAGCACTCTTCTTGATAAACATACTGAGATTTGTTTGAATTTTCCTTTTTTTCTTTTCTTCGTAAATTTACAGTACAGTACAGTTAATATAGTATAATGCTGCTGATAGGGCAGGGTAACTCAGTGATGCTGCCTGAGTGATGTGAGAGCTCTCCCAAGATGGTGCGTTGCCGCGAGTAGCGGTCAACTGTCATACGGCAGTATGCATCGGCCCGCCCAGCTCTGCTGCCAGATGTAATGTCGTATGTCAAGCAAGTCGTAAGTCGGATGGTACCAGTATCACAGAATTTCTTATAGAGGTTGGCAAAGTGCTTAATGATTCTCATGCTGTTCCCCTTCACAGGAGGTTCCTTGAGAGTGAGGGGTTCTCGATCCAAGGAATTTCACCTGAACCTCCCTTCCTAGATCAAAGCTGATTTGTTGGTTTGGGAATATCAATAATTTGCAGTTGATAAAGATGAGTAGTAATTAGAAAATATTTATGTTTCACCTATACAGCAGGCCTTTAAGTCTGATAGAATACATCTGGTGGCAGCACAGTCTAAAGGAAGAATAAGTTGTGAATAAAAAAGTAAGCATATATTGAGAAGCATTGTAACTGGCCTACTGGTCTATGTTAACTAAATTTTGAAATACAGTAGACCGTCATTTAACCCTTTGACTGTCGGAGGCCACATGTCGAAACTCATTCTATGTCGGAAAATTTTGGAAACAAAAATAAATTATTTTTTCTTATGAAATGATAGAGAATCTTTTCCCGATGGTAATGACACCAAAAGTATGAAATTTGATTGAAAACTTACGGAATTACGCTCTCGCAAAGTTATCGATGTCAGTGATATATACGCATCAGCGATTTCGCCGACTTTGAGACCTATTTTCGGCCAATTCCATTGGGACAGTCGACCAAACTCATAGCTATTTCTTTAGAACTCTATTTGTTCTATCGATTGAGTACAAGAAATCACCAATTTACTGATTTCAACTACCCAATAAAGTGGTCAGAAAATGGCAATTTCACCAATTTCATGCAAATTAAAAAAAATGTAAATTTCAAAATAGGGTCCAGAATAAACAATGCAGACATCCCTAGCACTAAAATAAGATGTTATCTGTTCATTAGTCATGTCTTTAGGCCCCTCTTACATTACTCTTGCTTTATTTTGATTTTTTATTCACACAAAAAATAGAAGATTTATTGTTATGCAGACTATTTCATTATTGTAAAAATTGTATAAATAATATCTGTGCACTTGTGAAAGAATATTAGACTCACCAGTTGATGTGTATTGGATGCGTGGTGTGATTTGTTTACTTTTGAACATTGGCAAAAATCGAACATTTCCGCTACTTTGAGCTCAATTTCAAGATCGTTTACATCATGAAACTAATCAAGATCATATCTATTCCTGTAACATGTTTTCCATTCTATCAAATGAGACCATGTAAAAGAGAATACACCCATAAATACTATATGAAAATACACCTCAAAGTCGGTGTTTTAATCCAAAAATACGGTCGGAGTTTTTTCTTCTCATTATGTACTGCTTGCTGCAGGATTTTTTTTATACTACGCACACTGACCACACAGACCCATTCTCTCACATGTGGGCCTACCAGCTTTCTCCTGCTTGATTTGAGGCCGCTAGAATTTAGGCGTATAAATACGTCCGAAACATTGGCTCGTAAGACGTATATATACGTCCGAAACAGTCAAAGGGTTAAAACAGTAGTTACGTTCCTGAAAACGCTGTGTTAGGTAAAACGGTGTAGATAAACTGAAGAACTTATGGGGAAAATAGGGTTACGTTCCTGGGAGCCCCAGAAAAAGCCAAAACTTTTTTTAGACCTCCAGATTTTACAAAAATAAAAGTGAATATGTAATTGTAGTTTATTGTCATGATGTATTATGTTGCTTTTACTGCTTAAGACTACAAATGCAACAGAAATAATAGTATCTCTCACCTTAAATTGTGGGTGCTGGTGTTTGTCAATGATTGTGAAGAGTGGAGTTATGCTGTGGCCCTACTGGGCTGAGGTGGATGGTAGAGGTTCTGATACTGAAGTCGATGGTTGTACTGGAGTGTGCATAAATTATGTAATGGATTTCTGTTCTATTTTACCCTGCAGTACATTATACAACTGACAGTAAGGTATCAGCTGCTCTAGAGACCATTTCAGGGTCCTCTTCAGTGAAAAAGTCTAAGTCATTCAGTAAGTCATTACAGCCACAGGTTATCTCCTGTCTAATATCTGTTTTCTTCGTTAATTCCAAGACTTAAATGCTTATACCTTTTCTTGCCACTTTCAGCAACACTTGTATGCCTACTGTGTGTCATGATTGCTTGGCAGATACAAGATATGGTAATTAAAAGATCAAAACAATTATCAAACACAACAAGCTTGTAGGAGAGAAGTGGAACTGACACGTATGAACGAATGCTAGGATGTCTCCCCCGCTGACCCACAACAAGGCAGACGCTTGAACCGTGTTAAATTAATTTTACGAAGTGTTGTATAAAATTTTGCTGCAATTCTTCAATCGTGCTATAACCAAATCGTGCCAGATAAACTTGTGTTAAATGACAGTCTACTGTACAGTATCATACTGAGTAGTGCATGGCAGTACACACCACTCCACACACTGATAATACCACTACCACTACTGCTCATCATGGCTCTACTAAATATGACGACGTATATCTTAAAATTTACACAATGTGAACCAGTAGGCTGACTGCAAGGTTTCTCAATATTTCCTTAACTCTCATATTCACACCTAATTTTCCTATTAATTGTACTACCACCAAATATATTTATCAAACAGAAAAAGTGTGCTGTGCAGACAATGTGTAGATCAACAATCCTCAGGCACTGTGATTTCATAGTAAAGATTGAATGTTCCACTACTTGAATTCTGAAAACCTAAGTAATTTTTAAGTTTATGTAAATAAATCTAGTAACTAATTTCTTTCAAATTACTATTTGTTCCATATTTTTTTTCTTTGCAAGGGAATATTTTATAAAAGGGTGGGACATTCTTGCATAATTTTCCATTTACACTTTAATGAGGCTGATAAAATAAGTAAATGTCTGACCTCTTTAATAGTCTTAATACATTAAAAAGCTCAGATTGGTATAAAATTTTAACAAGTTACTACTGATATTCCATGGAATTTCTGAGCTAATAATGCCAGTAATTTAAAATCTGGGTTGAATGCTGCTTTAATCAATTTCTGTGGATTATTTTATTTTCATTGATACAATTTTGTTAATGCATTAAGATACAAAAAAAAAAAAAGGTATCATTAGCACTGAAACCAGTTGGTATGCAGAAACATTACACATTTGCAGCTTGTAAATGCTATCTGACTGCCTCAATCTTACCACTTTATACTGTATGTACATTTTCTAATCTGAAATCAGTATTAGAATTTTAAGAGTTCCTTAACCAGTATGTACTTAAGTTTTGGTTGTCCAAGGTAACATTTAATTGCCTTCAATACTGGACTACAACAAAGCTCAAACCCTGTTTAGGGAAAAGAGAACAGGATTGTGTCATTTTATTAAGATACATACAAAACTGTTGAATGAGAAAAGCTATGTTATTCCTTCAATGATTACATCACAGAGAAAAATGCAATTTTCATAATATATAAAAATAGAATAAGCTTGCTGGAAATCTGGGAAGACTTTTATTTTTAACCATTTGCCATCTCCCACCAAAGAAGGGGACCTAAAAAAAGGAAACATCCACAAACATTCATTCAATAGCTGTATTTCTAGAAATGTGTAGATAACACAATTTCAGCTGACCCTCCAACTGCAACACCCCCCCACTCATAGTACAGTGCTTTTAATCAGAAGAATGTCTTCAACCCTTCCCTAAATGACCCTAACCTATCCTCCTTTCAACTCCAGATTTAAACATCCCCCGTCATCCCATTCTTCTCCGTCCTTTCTAAATTACCAAACCACCTCAACAATCAACCTCTCCTCTGCCCTATCAATTATACTTTATTGTTTATATTAATGTAGAGCAATTATAACTTGAATAGCTACAATTCTTCCATAAAATAGCTACAATTCTTCCATAAAAAATAGAAGTGTTTTTAAGTCTACCTCCCGACTTTTAACTACATAAAGGAAAAAACTATCAGATTTGCCGACATATATGACAAAAATGAGCAAATTAATGAAATAAAATTTGATATTATCCACAGCTATTTAGTCACAGTATATTAGTATATGATAATTCTCAGTCAGTCATCATATCTAAATTTCTAACATCAGTTTAATTACTTCACAGCCAGACTTGGTAAACGTAGGATATGGTAAAATTAACAAGATGCTTGCAGAACACCTAGGAATGCATTTCCTCATACCAAGATCAGCTTTGTGCACAATCATGAAAAAATAAAGGATTTTGGCTAATTAGCACTTCATTTAACAAAACCATTTCATCAGTTTCTTAATTTTGTATAGGACTATCACTTGAACGAGCCAAAAAAAAAATTTTTTAGAAATGAAGCATTCTTTGACTTAGAGCACAGAATTTTCCCTGTGCTTACCGTACTCCTGGGGGAGGAATCCGATGAGAATCTTTGAAGTATGGGTGTAACAGAGCATGTTTTGCCGTCACTCTCTCTCGTGGGTAATATGTCAACATACTCTGTAGGAACAAAAATGCCACATATCAGATTTCAGTTAAATATTAAATTATTTGCAGACTTTCCTAAATGTATAAATGAAGGAAATCAAAAGTGAGCACTGAAAAAAGCAAGGTGATGAGAAAGAATGTACCGAGATATTTGGGAATGGACCTGTTGGCAGATAGGTGTGAAAGACAAGGTGAACCATAGAATAGATTTAGGGAAAAAGGTTAGTGGCATGTCAAGGCATCTCTGTTAAGATGGAAGGGAAAAAAATGGGGGAGGAGGAGAAATGGGTCAGAGTAGTATAGTGTTACCAACACTTTTATACAAGTGTACAGTATGGGCTTGTAATGTTTGCAGTGAGGAGGCAGCTAGAGGCAGTGAAAATATATAGGAGCGTAATGTGTGAATATTATGCAGAAAATTTGGAACACAGAAAACAGTGGGAGTTATGAAGGATATAATTCATAGGACTGAGGAGGGGTTATTGAGGTTTTGAGCATTCAGAGTATGGCACAAAACATGATGACTGAGAAGGTATATAAATCTGAGGTGGAAGGAGGGGTAGTCTTCCTAGGATGGGTTAGAAAGAGGGGGTAAAGGAGGTTTTGAATACTAGGGGCTTGAGTATCCAGTAGGCTTGTGAGAAAATGTTTGATTGGAAAGGAGACGTGAGTTTAATGGTTCAACTTACTGTTAAGTGTAATCACTGGACTTAAGTCCTGAAGGTGGTAAAAACAGTGCATGCATTCTGATTGCAGTTTTGAGTGTCATTTGAATTATGTCTACTTTTGGCAAGACAGCTATTGAGTGGATGGCATTTTTTTTTTTTTTTTTTTTTTTTGGGAGGGAGGGGAAGTTACCCTTCTTTGGGCAGTCTGCCCAAAATGCCCCATCACGTTAGTGGCTTTTTTTGTATTTAACAACACTATTAAAATGTAAATCACACATTGTAACTTTAGTAAAGAAATAAAAAATTTTTTTGTTATTAGTTAGACAATATGATTAAAGAACTTAAAATTACAAAATGAAGCTACTGTACTTTAAAGGAAAACTTACTGCATAATGGAAACCTCAACTCACCAGAAGCAGTTGCCGTCCACTTTCATCTAAACATGGCACTAACTGTGCTAAAGAATTGTTGGCATCCACTTCCCAACGAGGAAATGTACTTTTGTAGTCTGGCAATTGAGTTACACCAGGCCATTCTTGTTCCCCTGGAGTACCCAAAGTTCGGAAGATACGAAACAGTTGGTCAATCTCCGAGTCACCCGGAAACAGAGCTTTCCTCGTCAGCTGTTTAGAATTACAATAATATACTGTAATGTAAATAGATAAACCATAGAAACAGCAACTAGGGAGCCACCAGACTCCTACATTGAAATCCTAAAAACTATTAAATGCCCTAGTTTAAACATTAATGTATATCATGGGATTTTCTATGTAGGTAATTTAATCACAATGTTAGTTCATCTTTATAATATAAATACATATATACAGTGGTACCTCGAGTTACGATATTTTTCGTTCGAGAATGCTGTTCAAGTGCCATTAAAAAACGAATTTATCCCCATAGGAATAATGTAAAATAGACTAGTCCTTTTACACCCCCAAAATATACCTCAAAGCATTTAAAAAAATAAACTTACATAAAAAGGGATTTTGGGACATCGTAACTCGGGGTACCACTGTATATATACAGTGGTACCTCGAGTCGAAGTCCAAATCGCTTATGAAGTTTATTACAAATACACATATAATACATTACGTATGCATACTATGAATTCATGCATATATATATACATGCATACGTATATATGTTTACATGAAATATATACATGCGTACGTATGTACATACGTATATACATGCATGCATAATACATACATAATATATACATATATACATACATACATATATATGCATACATATATAGTACATATTAATGTATACATACGTATAATACATGCAGTATATATACATAATAATAGTACAGTAATAATACGAAATGTAATACGTACGTATATGCATGTATGTGTTACGTATACGTAATAGTAATGTATATATATATGCTAGTACATGCATATGTAATACGTATATAATACATACGATATGTATGCATGTATAATACACAGTACGAAATAATACGTATGATAATACGTACGTAATAATAATAATACGTACGAAATAATAATACGTAAAATAATACGTAATATAATACGTACGTATAATACGTATAATACGTACGTATGTATGCGTACGTAATAATAAAAATGCATACGTAATGTATATGCATGATATAATATACGTAATAATAATGCATACTATATAATACGTATATATATACATATATAATACATATATATACTACATGATAATACATAATATTATATGCATAGTATATATATAAGCATATAATAATAATACATGCATAATAATAATGATATATAATAATATCATATGTATATATATATACGTACGTATATTAATATACATGCATATAATAATAATATACATGACATATAATAATAATACATAGTATATGTATATATACATATATAATAATATATGCATTATGTAATACTAATAATAATAATAATAATAATAATATATAATAATAATAATAATAATATACATACATATATGTATATAATAATATACATAATTAATATCATGCATATATGTATGTATACTATATGTATAACATATATGTATGCATAAAATAATAATAATATAATATATCATGATATAATATACGTAATAATAATAATAATACATGCAATAATAATAAAAATAATAATATATATACATAATATATCATAATAATATATATAATATAATAATATATAATATTGTATATATATATAATACGTATATAATAATAATACATACTATAATATATATTTTATATACATACAATAAAAATAATAATAATAATATATCATATATATAATAATAATACATACATAATAAAAATAATAATACATAATATAATAATAATAATAGAAATATATAATAATAATAATATATATAATAATAATAATATAATACTATAATATATAATAATAATACGTACATATTAAAAATAATAATAATAATATATATATATATATATATATACATACATATATATATATATACACATATATTTCTGACGTCATAAAAGCACCAATATGGTCTACATGGTCTTAACTGTTCTAAAACCAAGGGTTGGCATGCAAGACACAATGAGGTCAACGACATCATAAAGAGAACCCTCCTCACAGCTGGATGCCCAGCCGAGAGAGCCTCGATCACTAGCAGCCAACAACGCCCACAACCCAGCAAACCGCCCGACGGGATCACCATCTATCCTTGGAAGAATGGCAAGCTCTTAGCATGGGATTATACCTGCGTGTCGACTGGCAGCACCTACATCCATCACAGTGTTGGGCGACAGGGAGGAGCTGCTGACCACAGAGAGGGAGTACAAGATCGGCAAGTACAGGGACATAAGCCAACAGTATAAATTTGTCCCAGTGGGATCGGAGACACAGGGCGTGGGAAAAATGCAACACGTTTCCTTAAAGAGCTGGGTTCCAGACTCATCGACACCACCAGGGACCCAAGGGCAGCCACGTTCATGTTCCAGCGTCTCAGCGTGGCCATCCAGGGAAACGCATGCTGCATGCTCGGCTCGCGTCGAAGCCGGAGGAGCTGGAGGAGATTCATAATCTTTGACATATTGTACCATTGTATTCATGTTCATGTTTGTGTGTTTTATAAATGTATTCTGTCTATTAATAAAGCATTTATATGTATGTATGTGTGTATATAGGATGGGTGGTAGGAGAAGTGGAATATTCAAACGGCTTCAGGAAGAAATCCAAATATTCTTCCTTGATGCCTTTTTATCCACTTCTCGAGGCTATGGGTCCCACAATTTGCACCAGAGGTGGACCCCATCCTATATAAAAAAAAAAAAAAAATATATATATATATACATACATATATATATATATACATACATATATATATATATATAATATATACATAT